>JAVYIG010009033.1:0-82777 GCA_035222895.1 Strongylocentrotus droebachiensis
TTTATATCTCCAGTGATTGGGATTAAAGTTGAAAGGTAATCCAATGAATCCTCAGTAGAACTTGACAGGATAGTGGTCTTCGCGCAGTCTGGACAAGCTGATCCTTGACCATCAGAACTCCACGTTAATGCTAGCGTACCGGTCGTCACGGTTTGCCCGGCCCTTGTCAGCGGGGACAATGGAGATGAGGCGACCGTTGTCTCGGTGAGATACTCGGTCCCCACCAATGTACCCATCTTCTCAACACATCGCTATCAACTCTGGATCAGAAAGATTGTCTGGAGGATTTGCAGCTCAGCCCGAGTCGGCAATCCACCATCTGCCAAAGAGAACATGACACGGAAAGAAATAATAGTCATGTTATTCGAAACTGAAGACAGGTATAACGTCCACAGATTTACGTTTTAAAGAACGCCTTTGAAGCCAAAAGGATCAGCTCCAAAAAAGAAACCACCCGCAAACCCAGTGAAGCATGAACATGCTCTAGTTTTCTATGGCATTAGTCGATTCGTCACTCAATGCGCTTCTTAATTCCCCCCATCCCGAACCGACACACAGCTGCTTCTATTGTACTATCATCTATCGACCTGAAGGGGATGCCTCTCAAAATCATTCAGATCTCAAGGGAATTTTGCCTCCATCCATCCAACAACAATTATCACGTTTTCTATTGAAGTAGCTTTTGGTAAGGGTGGGCCATTGTACCCAGCTTGTAACAAGATTCATTGAGAGGGGGGGTTAAAGAAATAGACACAAATCAACAGAAATAAGGAGAAGAAGAGAAAGAAAGAGAGAGAGAGAGAGAGAGATGGTGGTAGTAGGTCATACTCCTCTTATTCCCATTACGTTATATGTATAGTAGAATAATACTCGGAGAGTCAAGATGATGTAAAAGAAGAAAACAAATATACGGAGCATTTGATATTCATCGTTTTATGTTATATCACTTAAGTCATAATTACATCAGTTTGTTTTCTTAATAATAATGTTTAATCAGCAAAATCAATATTTTAAATTCAACGTATTCACTTGAATTTAAAGTAGAAGTGAGATGTTTAAAAATGAGAGTTTTTTTTAAATAGCCGAATTCTAACTTTTATTTTCCCTAATGATATTTTCTGATTGCATCTATCACTGTTTGTATAGGTATATATCATTATGAACTTCTCCTCTGTTTCTGTTGTGAATTGATACATTTCCCGTTTCTAATGCAACAAGATTTTTTAATTTTTTGATGCTATAATGCTTTAGCCATCATTCAAAAAATCCCATCTTCTGTATGTAAAGCCTCGGTCACAAATGCCATTACGAACTGCTACGAACACCGTACGAACGATTTTCAGACAATGGAAATTCGGAAAGACAATGGAAAAACAGGGAGATTCGTACGAAATTATCGTTCGTACGAACCTTTGTGACCATACAGTCAGTCCGCAGCGTCCGCGAATTCGCACGTATTTACACAAGTCGTATGCAAGCCATGTACGGTAAAAACGGACATTAAGCAGAAAACATTGGTACATGAAAATTACGATTGCATCAATGGTTTCTCTATGGATTTTTATCATTTATGTACCAATATAAAGAAGATAGACCAAATAATCCATCGTTACAAAACATCAAGATATTTTTTTAACGTTAACATGCTCTAAAAAGAGCATTTAAAACAGTCTAAAAAACATAGCAACTTAACGATATGCAGCATTAAAAAAATATATGAAAACGCTACTGCATCAAAAAGTAATTTGGTTCATTGTGATGATAAATATACAAACTTTCCAACCATCACTGTTTCCTTTGTTTTAATTCTTTATACCAGTCAGGAACACGGTAAATACAACACCATGTTCATTCCAACATATTCAACAGCGGTGACACAGACGATATGCGTGGGTCATCAGAGTATGACGTCATGTGCCAACCGGGGGATAATACGTTATATCTAGCTTTGCGTCGATTATCGAGTTCTGTGTCCGTGCGCTGGACATGAACACGCACGGAGGATAGACGGTGATTAGGGATATCCACGTATTACACTCTGGTGCGTAACCCCCGGACGTAGAGGCTTTCTATTGCCCCACATACTCATTGTTGTGTATCATACTCATGCGCTACTTAATAATAGAAGTCTACAGAGCTGCAGAGTACAAGTTGGATGCGGATACGTACTCAAGTACAATCAAGTACACTATTGAATACCACTTCCAGAATGAATAGGGGACAGTGGGGAGGGTTTAAGTGTCTTTATGTGCTATTTTTGGCCAGGCTTTGATATCATTTTAACAAAGACACATTTTCTTTCTCAAATGTAATTTGTGAAAATACAAACTTTCGGGGGGGGGGGGGGAGCATTTGGCATTGGTATTGTGATTGAAAAATAAAATATGATTGTTCCCATCCCTGCTTATAAATTTCATGGCTGTATTGCAGGCGGTTGGTTGTAAAAGTTCTGAAATGTGTTTTTATTTAAATTGCAAACCATGGACTAATCAATGATTTTTTTTGTCAATTTATGTAACTCCAGTGCATGTGTATTTTTCGAAATAAAATAATTACAAAATTCTTTCCCTTATTCTCTTTTCTGTTTGTTTTTGTTTTATAGTGACCCGCAAAATATATATCTGATTATTTATTTTCTGTTTTTGTTTATATGGTAATGAGCATCGAATAGAAATTTTAATGTGTGGTGGGTTGAAAGGGCGCAAATGAAATTAATAATATTCTAATTTTGACCTTCAACATCATTATCACAATCATCAAAGTCATCATTGCCATCACGATCATTATCATCATCACCACTAATACTATTAACATCACCATCATAATCACTGTCATGATAATCACCATCACCATTGCCATCATCATAATCACCATCAGCATTATCACCATAGCCATCATGATCACCGTCAGCATTATCACCATCACTATCATTGCCATCACCACCATCATCACCATAGCCATCATGATCATCGCCATCACCATTGCCATCATCATAATCAACAAAGCCATCATGATCATCACCATCAGTATTATCACCATAGCCATCACAATCATAATCATCATCCTAATCACTGTCAGCATTATTACCATAGCCATCACCATCATCATCATAATCACCGTCAGCATTATCACCATCAGCATTATCACCATAGCCATCATCATAATCACCGTCATCACCATAGCCATCATGATCATCGCCATCGTCATCATTATCACCATACCTGGTTAAACAAAAAATATATTATTAAGACTACTACTAATGATAAATAATTGTAAATGAAATTGGACTAGGAATAACATTTCCATTTTATAATATTCATATTTTATTTATAAACTGACTTTGACATGTATGTTGAAAACTTGAGACCAGTGAAAAATATACAGGGGGCTCAGGACGAAATAGCCCCCGAAATGCCCCCAAAAGAAGATCAAATTTGCATAGAGTTCAATGCAAAACAAATTTTAGAGTGTTATTTATATGCAGGCAAGCTTGAAAAGTAGCCCCCGAAAAATAAATATTAATTTTTTCCCTGCTTGAGACCATTACTTGCATAACATGTGTCACTGAGAATAAAAGTATTATCAGAGTAAAACATCTTCTCTCGTATAACGGTGACAGTTCAATCAGTTTTTTATTATAATAAATGCTTTGTTCATGTAAAGCTCTGGAATCCCACCTTCGAAGATACAAAAATGTAATCACTTGAAATGGATTTTTCTTTTACTGAAAGAATAAACTGAACAAAATCCTTCTCGTCTTTCTCCCAAACTCTGCTTTCAAGATTGTTTGTTCCTATGTGAAGTCCAGCAAATGCTGATCCAGAAATGCAATGGAGACTGATGTGTGAAGTCTGTGTCTTAGTTAATTTGTTGTCAATGTTCCGCAAGTTTTGATGGTTGAGTGCATCCGTCAGAAAAACAACAACATCTACATCTAAGGTGGTACTGGACAGGACCAATTGGTATATACGTCCAGACTTCCGTGGCATTGCAAACTGTCAACAAACATCACAACTGAGGGTGCAGAGTTCAAAAATAAAAATAAAAAGGTGCTCATAAAAATACAGTGGGTTGCAGACATCATCTAATTTTAAGATGAAGTAGAGCCACATCGACGCTCTAGCCCGCCTGTGTACAGCTGCGCTGAGTGGTCATTCTGCATGTAGCTCCAAACCTTGGTATTGAAAGACTTGGCTGATGTTGACTTTGATGATGGTGGCTGCCGGTCTGGTAGTTGATTCCATTGCGAAATGGTAAGAGGATAGAAGCTGTTCTTGTATTCTTCGGTCCTGGCAAATGACAAATGATAAGGAATATAAAATGGCTTAGTTCAGGTATGGGGATTTTAAAAGATCTGATCAAAGTAGCTAGCCATTTATGGTAGACAAAACCTGCTTGCATTAAAAAAAAATTAATGAAAACAAATTACAGGTGTCAAATTCATTAAGTTTTCCCTTCATTTTTCCACATGTGCACAAGTTGTAAAATGTAAGTGTTAAACTTTGGCTTTTTGTTTCGATTCTGCTTTGTTCATAATCATAAAACAACTCGCACAAGGGAAATGCTACTTATTTCTATGGCTGGTTGTAAAGTTTGAGTTGACCAAAACCAAAGGCACAACCAAACTAGTCTAGTTTGAGAATCCCTAGGTCTATATTAATTATCTGAGTCTGACCAGACGCCAGAGTCACTGTTTAACTCTCACAGTTGACTGTTAAATTCGTGTAAAAATAAAATGGATTAAGCATAAATATTATCAAGAGAGCTTGCTAATTTAATGGGATAGTACACGTAAGTCGAGGGCCCCAGATCAGATATGGCTTTGTTTTATGCCGGATCGGTACAGAAAAGGCTACGTATGGGACCGGTACGGGGTCGCGGTGATGACTACGAAAGTGCGGCCATGTTGGCGAAACGTACACTTTTCGCGCCATATCGGCAAAAATGAGTGATTTTTAACGTAGCCGTCACACAACTTCCGGTTGAAAATCGAAAACTGAGTAACTTTCATGGCCATAAAAGCTAATAAAATACATCGTGCATCAATCGAACTCTGCACTTTTTCACTTCTGCCAACATTGTTCTTGTGAAAAATCAAACAATTGGGGAAAAACATCGTTTATACCAGTCAGGAACACGCTAAATGCAAGTTAATGTCAGAATACCTCCTACGAAAGAAGGAAAATATGGACACATTTCAATGAATATTTACAATCACTTAGATGCGGTAAAATTAGGAAAATTTCATATCAAAATACGTAGAAAAGTATGGAGATACACTTACCCCTACATGCTACGCAGCACAGTGAAAGCCATAGCAGCTGCGATAAAGTTTGTTGACCTGTGCAAAAGTCTCGCAAAATCTCGCAAATCGCGGGACACGAAATACGACTATTTATCGCACTTCCGGGTGCTGTGTAAATTTGGGCATTCTGCCTAATTATCGCGGGCGTTGCGGACTGATAGCATTACACCATCGATCAATTCGCCCCATAGGAAGCATAGGGCTCCATACGACATCAAACTATCTTCTTCTATTCTCATGCTCTGGAGCTCAGGCATAAACATTATTTTTCAATAACTCACGACGCACTTGCTCACTTTGAAACAAAATGTCAACCTGTGCCGTGGTGGATCCAGAATTCTTTGTCAAGGGTGGGGGTGGGGGGGGGGGGGCACACATCCGAAAAATTCTGTGCTGACAAGTGAAAAAAAAAAGTCATCAGGTTTTTGGTGTGCAGTTTCGCGCTACAAAATAGTCTTACAAGACAACAACAAAAAAGGTCAGCAGCCCCTGTTTCTTCTATTCCCTCTTCCTCTTTCACCACCATTTTGGTGGCTGGGGGCACATTCCCCCCTGTGCCCCCTGGATCCATCACTGCAATGAAGCTAAAAGCCCTCCCTTCTGAACCTGATTCCCGGTCATAATTTTGCACGTCCAATACCTATCTTGATTCTTCATTTGGCGATCCTCGAAAAGGCAATATCCTTTCATATTCCCCAAAGTGCAATGCTGTCACTGAGCCTACCCCATCTAGACACCTCCGTGAATGTCTAATCACTAGTCTACCTCGAGCCAATCTGGACAGAAGCGTAGCTAAAGGGGCACGTACCCCCCTGCCAAAAATTTGATAATACAAAACTACTAAATTAATAAAAGAATTACAATATTTGTGTAATCGCATGAAGAGAACTTTGGCATGGAAAAGAGTAGAGTGAAAAGGTAAGAAATGAGGGGGAAAGGACGAGAAAAAGAAAACCAGTGGCCTTCTTCCACGAACTCTCCCTAAGCAGATGTCTTATGAATTCGCATTTCATTTTCCGAGTAAGGTCGACCCCCCCCCCTAAAGATGCAAGTGCCCCCTCAATGGCTTGACTCGTGATACGCCATTGAGTGTTGGTCTTGGATAATGCAAGTATCTATCTATACTATCCCATTGGTACCCTAAACTCACTTACTCTTCAATTCTGCTGTGGTATTTAAAAAAAAAGTAAGTGAAAATGGAAAGGTGTTATCTTAAATATTATCTTGAGAGAGGAGGAAATGTTTTAAGTATGTAATTATATTTTGTATTTTGTATGTATTAACATTTATTTCCTTCTCAATGTATATATAAATTTTATATGTATCAATGATTTCAACATAGAGTATACAGTAAATAATTCAGATACGTAGAGAAGAAAACTAATTCGATATCTTCCTAAGATCTCTGAAACTTGATTTAGTCAAATAGCTAGTCATACAAAATGGACATTAATAGGCCTAATAAATAGGCATATCAATACAACGAATAAAACTAATAAAAAGCCTATTATTGGTACATTAAGCATCATTAGTAGGTAATACATATGATTGTGATATTATGTGTATCTTTCTGAGTGTTAAATTGCAATTGTGAAATGAACAAAACCTCTTTAGAGAGATATAATCCATCGTTAATATTTTCATTCCCTCATTGATATAATTGAAACATACCGGTAGGTACATGTTTATTTCTTTCAAAAGTCTATACCACTCGTTAACGATCTTCCTTTTTTTTTTCTTCATCAGTTTGTATTGTCTTATGGCTCAAAAGAACTCCAACAATATCAACAAGTATACCAAATACTTGTAAATATTGTTGTTTCTCATTCTCCCCGCCGCCCAACATACCCAAGAGAATTCGAACCTCTTTAATGGAAAACATTTCCGCCCTTTGGCGAAAAAAGAAGAGGAATCTTTTCATGTTTCGTCTAAACCCCGATCCCGGCCATCCTCTCCAACCCAGCCTGCAGGTTGTCTATTATGTTACAAGGTATCTCCCTACACAACAATGAAAGGGCATTTGAACACACTTCAAGAATCCGATTGAGCGCATCCCATAAACACAATGAAATACCAACACACATACACGTAAACACACACCACTAAACAAATGATTGTTATGAGCAAAGGGCTGAGCCCATCGCGAGCGATCTTCTTTTAAGGTCACAAAATGACATTCTCTAAAGGGTTTTTATTGTTGCTTCAAATAGATCTAAAAAAGCATTCTCATTAGTCTGCCGCGGGAATTCAATTTGGTGGAGTTTTGCCTTAATGATAAGTAATGGCTCGAAAAGTACACGCTGACCTGCAATCTAAAGATCATTCCTTGACAAACTTTGTCCCAAGTGGACGACTTATCCTTAAGTTTTCTCATTAATCACGAAAAGTTATCTCTGTCGATATTATCTAAGACATTATCTTTGGAAATGGGCTTCGCTTAGTCTCCAACACACAAAAAAAAAAGTTAGGTCGGTAATCAGCTCTCCGTCTTGCTTCACTTCGTCTTTGTTCACAGCTATTCTTCCATTTTGTGATACTAATCATCTCTTTATTTAATTGTATTTCCCTTTCCCCACCCTCCCAAAAGAGATAATTGAGTTATCCTTCGCTAGACGTTTAGTTTCAAAAGAAGTATTCTTATAGTCCCCTTGTATTTTTCTTTCAAAGTCTATCGCTCCCATTCCCCACTTCTCCCCCTTTAATATATCTCCTTCTTCCGGTGGAACAATGTCTAACTGTCTCGTTTAACCATCCATGTTTTATAAGCGTACCTCCATTCTGTTGTGTCGAATATGTTATATACCGTTCATTGTACATGAACCAAGAAGTTACTGGTAACTTCTTGCATGAACACGTTGAACGTTGAACGAACCGTTTGCAGATTTTACAGAAAAAGGCTGTTCGTGCAATAACAAACTCTACTTATCTTGCTCATACTGCACCCTTGTATAAACGCCTGAATATTTTGAATGTGAAATCTCTATATTATATGCAACTTGCTCAATTTATGTTTCTTTTCAAGAAAAATCAGCTACCATGTATTTTTAATGAGATGTTCATTGTTAATGCTGAAATTCACTCTTATGAAACAAGAAGTTCAAATAAATTTAATTTGCCCTCTGTTAAAACAACTTTTCTTCAAAGGAACATTTATTTTAGTGGACCATCACTATGGAATTTACTTCCCAATGATATTGTCAGCTGCTCATCACTTTATTCTTTCAAGTCAAAGTTGAAACAATATTTGATCTCGTATCCAACTCTTAAGATATAGTTTGTACGGTGTTTCTTTCTATTGTTCTCAATATTTCTTTCCTGTATATCATTCATTTCCTCTTTATATTGTATTTCTTGGTACCACCAACCCACTACTACTCACCCCACGCATAGATTTGCATGTAATATCTATATATGTTTTTGTATGTGTTATTGTTTAATTAAAAAAACTATTGTATTTTTATATTGTAATTTTAAGCAGGGGATGATCCCCGATAAACCTCTGTGGTTTTTGATCACCCCCTCTGCAGGTTCATCTTTTGTTGTAATGCTTTTATATTTGATTGTAATTTATACTGTCTTTTATGAATCTGTGGAAATAAAAGAAATTGAAATTGAAATATATTAAATCATTGTATTAAACATTACCATTTTAAGCAGACACATCACAGTATGTAAAAAAATTACCAATCCTGAGCCTACGGAGTCATAATATATACATTAGCTATGAGTGCAGCGAACTCGTCTAGAGTGCAACAACTAATTACCGGCGCATGCCAACACTCAAGCTTCATGTATACTCACACACACACACACACGCGCGCACCCCCACTTAACTAACTGCACCCACATCTCTTACGCACACAAGTCAAGTACGACATCGTATTCTGTGACGTCATTAAAGATAATTAAATCAAGGTGGTGAAGGGATAGATTCAGTATTTGGAGTGAGACTGATGAAATTAACCTGATTATGATTTTATTAATGAGACCTTTGAGAGGCGAGGTGAAAGAGAGAGAGAGAGAGAGAAAAAAAACATTATCTTCGTTATCAACGTTTCTAGTCCATGGTAAGTGAATCCGAAAGTAATAAAGCTCATATCGCCATTTTTGAGAGTATTTATTCCATACATAAAATGAAGCGATAACACATATAAGAATGGATGCCCTGTGCCGTAGTTCACAGCACTTTATGTTCAATAAGGGACTGAAAATATTTTCGTCCAAAAGGTATAGCAGACAATCAAATCAATTATTAGGTTTCCAGTGATTTTTTGTTTTGTTTATTCTTCACCTACAAATTATTTTCAAACTCAATGGCCCGTATTCACAAAGGAGGTTTGTCGACAAAAAACGCGTCGAAAGGCGTCATATGACGCACATAAATCTAGGTTTGTCGACAATCCTCCTTTGTGAATTCGGGCCATCATGTAAAGATTAAAATTTAAAGTTTAATGTATAAAAGTTTCAAGGTTCTTCAGTTATCACATTTTCCGCGGATGTTAGGCTAATGGTGAAGTAACCTATATTCCTCATAATTAAGCTAATAGTAGGAGAGCGTACGTTACGCCTATATTATGCAATCATAATTTCGAAAGAAATACTCAATCGAAAATTAATTATTGATTCAGTAGATTGATTGATTGAATTTTATTCGACAAGCTTCCAACATACAACAATATACAATAATAACAGATCAAAAATAAGTCAGCTTGAACAGGATAACCCACGAAAGCTCGACGGCATATTTCCGGTTGGGTCCCTTACAGACAGGTATAAAATGAATAAGTTAAAATAGTAATATTTACAGACAGATAAGAAAAATAAAAGAATTACTTATTAAAGATAATAATAATAATAATAACACCATTAAACTGATGATAGAAATGATAATAAGTACAAGAAGAAAAGAAGAAGGAGAAAAAGAAAAAGAGGAGGAGGAAGAAGAGGAAAATAATTTATATAACGTACAAAAACATAAGTATATACAAAATGAAAAAGTATGAACCGGCAGAAGAATACAAATTTCAATCATATAACATGTCATTCAATTCTCTTCTCTGACTATCAAGTATTAGGTATTCCTTTAATTTTCTCTTAAAATGAGCATAGTTTTCTATTTCCCTTACACTATTGGGAAGGGAATTTCAATGTTTTATGGCATTGTAATAAAACGAATTTCCAATACTACCTACTCTTTCTGGTAAGTTAAAGTTGAATCGGCTATTTCTTGTATTATAATCATGTACGTCAGTAACAAGATCGAAGTTGGTTCGAATATAATGATTCGACCTAGTATAATATATTTTATGCACGTGATGCAATACGAGTTGTTTTGATCTTTGGCCGACTTCAAGAAAACCAGCTTTAGAAAGTTCGCTGTAGCCAACATGAGTTCTTAGACCAGAACAGTTGATAAATCTCACCATTTTGTTCTGTATAATCTTCAACTTCTTTTGATCTGACTTGTTTATGTTACTATACCATGCAGGATTAGCATAGTCAAATTAACATTGAATAAGAGCAAAACAGAGTGTACGTCTTGCTTTTAAATCCATACAACTTTGATATCTGTACAAAAATTTCAGACGAGAATTTGCTTTTTTTACAACTGATTCTACAAATTTAAAGGTGAAAATGAAATTGCGCTAGCCAACTCAATGCCTAAATACTTCACAGAATCTTTTCTCTTGATTACTTGATTATTGTGTGTCACTTTGAATTCAAATGACTTTTTAGTACTACTTTTAGAACAAAACAAAAATGCTTTCTGTTTTTCCCAAGTGTAAAGAAAGCTTATTATCAGTCATCCAATCGACACACGTAGACAGCTGTTCACTGAGCTTTTCCTCAATATATTTAGGATCAGGATTTGAATAGAGAAGTACGCTGTCATCTGCGTAAAATAATAGTTTTAAGTCTTTTATACAAATACACATATCATTTATATAACTTGAAAATAGAATTGGGCCTAAAATGCTTCCCTGGGGAACACCGCATGTTATAGGCATTAGTTTGGAACGAATATCATGAATGGCCACTACTTGGTGTCGATTAGATAAGTAGGATCTGAACCAATCTAAACTTGCCTTATTAAAACACAATAGTTGTAACTTCTTCAATAAGACGCAATGACTAACTGCATCAAAAGCTTTTTGCAGATCAAGGAGCACCATATCAACAAAGCGCCCTTGGGAAGTTTCGGTCCTCAAATAATCAGTCAAATGAATTAGACATGTTTCAGTCGAATAATCATGTCGAAAACCAGATTGAAATTCACAAATTATATCATTTTCTTTGAAGTATCTTTCAATTTGAACACAGACCGATTTTTCTAGAATCTTTGATGCTACGCTTAAAACACTAATAGGTCTGATAGTTGCTAACATCAGTTTTATCTTTCTTTTTTTTAAAGTGGAGTCACTTTTGCTATTTTCATATCCTCTGGAAAAGTACTCGTCAAGACAGATAGGTTCATTAAGTAACTTAAAGGCTTAAATAAAACCTTCGCACCATCTTTTAGAAATTTAGCTGGAATCCTGTCTAACCCAGTACTTTTGATACATTCAACTTACGTAACTCTTTGAAAACAAATTGTTCACTGATTGGTAATAACTCGAATACAATCATTGTCTGCGCTGAAAAAGTCTGTGGAAGGGGGAGACTGGCTACTAATTTGGCAGCCACATTTGTGAAATGAGAATTGAATTCATCAGCGATGGTCACCTTATCATGACATAATTTCCCATCAATTTTAATGACAGATTCTTTTTCTTTTCGCTTCTTATTTTTTAATCCTAAGCTTTTTAGATTCTGCCAAGCCTTTTCGAATCTTGTTTATTTTCTTCTATCTTGTTTTGTAAGTAATCGAGTTTAGCCTTTTTCACCTCTCATTGGACCATATTTCTTAATACTCATTTTTTGTTTTGCTCTTTTCCTCAATTTTTTGTATACTATATTTCTCTCTTGAATTGAAGAAAGAATATCTTTAGTCACCCAAGTTTCTGATCTTTGTTTTATTCTAATCCGTTTCAGTGGCGCTATCATATTCAAATATGAGATAAAAACATGTTGAAATATTGACCCTGCCTCATTTACATCTGTACAGTCAGTTATTCCTGACCAATCAGCAGGAGATAGTTGAAGATTGAAAGACTCTTCTGTATATTTTTTCATGGATCTGATATCATCAGTCCTGTGATGACCTATAGCCAGTCTAATATGTGTCCGTGTACAGAAAGTAAAAGAATGGTCGCTAATACCTAGATCGATGACACCACTTTGACTTATTTTGTTTTCTTTGGTACAACCAACATGATCCAGTAAAGAAGAGCATATAGGTGTAACGCGTGTTGCCTCTTTGATGAGTTGACTAAACCCGTGAAGACTCAACAATTCAATATATCTTTTAGCCTGTGGCGATTTGTGAAGAAGACAAATATTCATGTCTCCTTAAGAATTATTTCGTCATCCTTCTTTAATGTATCAAGAATATTGGACAATTTCTCGATGAACAAATTGTTTTTCGGAGGTCGATACAGAACGCCAAGAACAATTGGTTTTGATCTTGGTATAAGCAAATTTATCCACAGGGATTCCGTATCTCCAGTACTTATAGCATCCATAATATTAAATGCAATATCATTTCTGATATAGAAACATACACCACCTCCAGAGCCAGAGGATCGATCATGGTGTATGATTTTATATCCGTCTATTTCAATTTCTTCATCATTTATGGAATTGTTTAACCATGTTTCAGTGAAAGCCATAATAGACAGCCTTTTTCTTTTAAAAAGAATTCTAAGTTCCGATATCTTGTTTAGGATAGACCTCACATTAAGGCGTAAAAAATGAAGACCTTTAACTCTAAACTTTTCTTCAAATTCTTGATAAAGAGAAGTGTTTTCATCTTTGAGGTTTTGCTGAATTATTCTTGCTATCGCTTGCTTTTCAGGTGTAACGCGCGTTACCTTAACAATTGGTTTTCTTTTAGTCTATCCTCATTTTGGCTTTCTTTCTCTAGACAATCGTCAGTAAATAATGAGTCACAAAAAGATGGCAGACAACATGTTAAACAATTCCACTTCTCATCAGGGCATTTATGATATAACCTGCGATACTCTGGAAAACTGATAGCTTGACAATTAGTGTGAAACCATTTTTTACAATCAGAACACAGAAGGCCGTGTTGATTACATATTTTGACTGGCTTATCACAGTTCCCACAAGGGAACTTATATTTCCGACCGTCAGCTATCATTTTCGGATCATCACTTGATTTTGTCAAACTTTCACTTAATTCAATACCCTTCTTACAAATTGAAGATATTTCTCCCAAGCAATTAGGGCCTGTTTTACATCTTTGTTGTCTATTGAAACGGGGTATATAGGTCTACTAACCCATTTCCTACGCCATCATTTCCGATGCATTCTGAAAGCAAGAGCAAAAAGGCGCCAACCAGAGCGTGAATATAAAGTAAACACGAGTAAGTGACGCCGTTGCCTAATAAAATGACACTTGGGTATACTGTGCAAACATATATACTCATTGAGTATCCAATATTACGTAAGTAAATTGTTAATGGACTAGACAAGTTCAAATCACGGCCAGCCCAGTATACCGTTGGACACTCAATACGAGCTTCACATCCCGATGACAAGATTTGACATGAAAATGCATCTCTCATCCCGTTATTATATTATCATAAAGCGTCATGAGTTTTTATTGTTTTACATTAATTTAAATGAGACCATGGCAGTGTTTCACAAAACCTAAGATCGACTTTATGTCAGGCCGTTCATGCAACTAGTTTCTCTAACCATTTCTGGCATTGGTTTCTCAAGGGACTTACAAATTGTAGTCACAAAACTTCAGAATTTACCTTTTTTGATAGTTCATTGTTGAAGGAAAAAGTATTATCTAAAGATCATAACTTAGAGACCAATGTTGAGAGCACCCAGTGGCATAAATGGCCTGCCGTAGTGCAACTTAAAGTCGATCTTAGTCTTTGTGAAACACTCCCCAGTTATGAGTTTAACTTTAAGTTGTTATGTCAATTTCATTCGCAGAATATTTGTAACGACGATATATATTTGAGATCTAAATATGAATAAATGGTGCATCTCCATGAGTCCTTATAGAACTAATTCAACGCATTTTCGACAGGGAATATTTAAGGCTGACTACATTATTTCTAGTAGGCCTATGCACTGTATTGAAACCGGTTATGACTTTATTTCTGTCATTTTTTGTATGTACAAAACAAACATCGAAACGGTTGGATCATACTTTTTTCATTAAAATCAATAGTTGCCTCAAATGAATTACATTAGCTTGCAGAATTTCAACTGTGCAGTTCTACATCGTCTATTGAAAGCCGGAAGGGCGTTGATTATATGTAAAAGGATGAATTCAAGTGTCACTTGTATTGCATGACATCAAAACATGTATGGGTATTTGTTGTCCTAATTCGTGTTTTATTTTGCCAGATAAAATTATATAACACTGTTTCATAAATTCTCTATTTTTTTGTGCCACTAAAAAAAACACCGTTCATCCTTAATCCATATCCTTCGCATTGAAGGTTTATTGAGTTTTATTCACCGAAATAAATCACAAAGCTCAATCATAAATCAGTGTATTGTTACAAAAGGCCTATAATTATGGATATCTGATCACCTTGAAATATCGTTGATTATCCATAACTATATATGTCATAAAGGTACATTGGAATTCTTATGAGAATGGTGTCTGCCTAATTCATTGTACAAGCATCCACAGTATCATTTCTATTTTTACCAGATGAGTGTCTCGTCTATCTTAACGCTCTGCTGATATTAGATGACAATACTTTGTATTAATCTGATATTGATACACTAATAAACGTAAAAAACAGTGGACCGACTGTACATTATCAAGTAACCCATTAAAACCAAGAACTGTTGATTGATTGGTGCATGTCTTAGACACGAACGAAACTTTAGACCCTCAGTCATATAATCAGCTAGCATAACGCACTTAATTAGATGATATTATGCAATAGCTGACATCCACATTAAAGGTAACTGATCTTATTTTGTTGATAGTCGTTTTCTCTTATTAAGCACTTTTAAATGTTAGTCCTCTGTGCAAATTAAATTTTTACAACGTCGAAAAGTTCGTTAATTAAGACGACTTCGTCTGCAACGCTTGTGTCTATAATTATCTCTTCTTTTTATTTGTTTGTTTTTTGTTTAGTATCATCTTTGATGAGGGAAATAGAATTTACCTCCCTTTCAATTCAAGGATTGGGTTTGACGGGAAAGAAAGATTGGATAATAAATGTTTATTAGGAGGAGTCTGTAAATCATCAATCCGAACAGAACACTAATAAACCCTGGTCACACATACGAGACCGACACGATACCGACATCACAAGGAACAACAACAATACATTACCTCGAACGGCCAAGAATCGGTCAATTTGAAATCGGTGAGGAGACGGTGTGGCGGTGTGACCCAGCCAGGTATCAAAATATTTTAACGAGACGCTAATGCATTTGAGGCGGTGTTTTCTTGTGTATTAAACAGACTCTTTTATTTTATTATTTTCGTTAACGGGTCATCTACTTTTGTTAATCATTATCACCTGCTTTATACTCTTTGTTAATTTTCATTAACGGGTCATCTACTTTTCTTAGTCATATATTGCTTAATAGTCTTTAAGTTTCTCAAGCGAGTCATCTACTTTTGTTGTTTATCATATATAGCTAAGTACTCGTTATTTCTTTTTTTAACGAGTCATCCACTTTTGTTAGTCAAATATTGCCTAAAAGTACCATGTCCCATTTGCAGGCCAAAAAAATGAAAAGGTTAAATTCCAAAGGCATTTGAAAGATAATACTAATTTAGAACTTCCCTTTCAAAAAAGGGCTTGAAAATGTCTTTGAGTGGGGAAATAACGACCATTAGTTGTCGAATCGACTTTAGTGATTGCAATCCATTTAGTAATAGTCTGATTTTCAGACCCTTTTACCGATTGGTCGTACGTTTTGTGCTGCGCAAAGATATTCTGTATGATATCACCAAATACAAAAAAGTCAGTCAGTAACTCGATAGTGTTTGACAGTGAAGTCCAGAAAGTAAACGGGTTTTCTTACATATTTTGAATATTAGGACACTGCTACTTTTTAAATTTCACAGATAGGACATACGTGACATATTCATAATCCCAGCAAATTTTTACAGAAATGGATGTTGGCTGCAAATGGGACATAGTATACCTTTAATACTCTTTGTTAAATTTATAAAACGAGACGTCTACTTTTATTGTTAATCATGTATCGCTTAATCATTATAAGCGACGCCACAATTCTATACGAGAAACGTCCATGTGTCCTTTGTTCATTGATTTTGAAAAGGATATCGGAGCATTTCACTGATGCTCAACTAATTTAGTGCTGTCAATGGTTAATTGGTTTCATTTGATCTATAATCGGATGGTATGAACACAAAAAACAATACATAATGGCGCCACTCACAAATGCATGAGCTAAATAACAATATCTGTAAATCAGTGCAACCGGAGATGCGGAAGGTCATGGGTTCGATACCCAGCACGGCATTAATGTCCTTTGGCATCTATACATTGAATTACACTTGTCACTTTTTACGCAGGTGTAATAAATGGATACCTGGTAGGAAGGAATTCCACGAATGCTTTGAACATCGAAATCGGTATAGCCTCCCTGAAGCAGGAGGGGGGGGGGGGGTAACATCGTAATGCCATGAGCACCAGCGTAACATACCACAATTGTACTTTAAAAGTGATTTCACCGTATACATAATAACTTATTGTTCTGTCATTTTGTAAAAAAAAATATTTCTATTTAAGTCATACCCGAATTAAATAAATGAGTCAAGATCTTAAAAATTGAAGCATTTGGGATTTATATTCCCAAATCCGTTTCATACAGAAAAATTATTTAAAAAACAATTTAATCAAGCATAATCAATCGCAAGGGAATTAATAAAACATCCTTTATCATGACAAACGACTAGAGATTTGTAATATAACTGATGAATCATATACTTATTAATATTGTGGCTGAATATCATCGTCAGAAAGGACTACTGGGCCACCGACCATGTATATATCTTGGTAACTATAGATAGGAAACATTTAAACAGTTTCCTGTCTAACGTGGAGACATGCAGTGTTTTACCATTATTGATTACTGTGACTCTATCAAAAAACAAAGTCGTGTCATTTAAAGTTCTTTCAGATGAGAATGAATACAGCAGCAGAGATGTGTAGCAAAGAATCAATCAATATAGAGGGGGGAATCGTTATCAGTTTATAATAAGAAAAATATAATTGATAAATATAGGACTGGCTTTGGACATACGATTGATTTTTTCTGGTCTTGCAATCAATTGCATATATAATTATTTGAGATAATGATAATAATGATAATAATAATATTGATATATAACATATAACAACAATGATAGTAAAAAATAATAAAAAGAAGAAAATCATATTAATATTAATAATAGGCCCTATCATTTTGAAGCACATGATGAACACAAGTCTATATATGTGTTTGTATATTAATATACCAAGTAAAGACACATTTGCAACATATTGTGATGGAAAACAGAAACTAGGATAATTACAATCACGAATTACAATTACAATAATTTTAGCAACAGAAAAAAAAGTTAAATTGCTTAGCACACGTCTGCTTGAGAGTTATTAGATTTAATAACAAAATGGAAACAAAATATGATATGATTTTCTTACCAGTAGGTCCTTTCTCTTTGCTATCCGTTTTCTGTCCGTTGAGAAATTACAGCCTACAAGAATGTTTATCATCAAAGATGCGCTTCTCAACTCAAAAGATGCATCTTATAGAGACTGGTTTAGTAGTACACAGTGACAACTGTGTTTTTTGGTAGCAGATTCACTTTTTTTGCACAGATATAGGTCATTGAAATCCACACGATTTGTTAGGGGAAAAAAATGATAGACGCACGATTGAAAGTGATATCAACTTTCTTGGTAAACATCCCGACACGATTTGAGAAGTTGCACTCGGACATTCGGATGACTTCGAGTAGCTTCCCCCCTGTCGAGTCGACTTTCGTGCTTGGAATTGGCGCGGTGAGCACGACGCGGTGAAAGAGGAGAGCGTGCACACGCAGCGAGGAACCTCGCGGCGTTAATGAAAATGGAAGTACGCATACACTGGCTGACTGGGTGATATTGTACAGTATCATGTCGGTTCACGCATAGAGTCATATTAAGCTTTTTACTTACTCTATTCACACCTCAAAAGAATGTTAGCAATTTATTTCGCATACCAACAAAAAGAGAAAGAAAAAAAAGAATGGATGAAGAATGGATCGGCTCTGATGTTAAGGGCGGGTGATGAAACATGACTCAAATAAAAACTGAAATCATTTGAAGCAATTATTTCGTAATGATATCAGGTTTTAAAGATTATTATGACAATTAGAATACTTATTCACCCATTAAATATTAAATCACGCCAGAGTGTGGAAGGGGGTGGCCGACAATTCTTTGTGTGTGTGCGTTTTACAGACGTGTATCAATAATGATTTACGTCTGGGCGCGGACCGACCTTTAACGTCACCATCCGAAAGATGTGACTCAGTTTCGAACCTGCGCCCTCGGCTGAATCCTCGACTTTATCAAGCAAAGACGTTTTTGGCTCTCTACACTCGAAATAGGAAAATGGGTCAAATCTATAAATGTATTAAGTCAATAGTCCAGTTCTGAGAAGATCTCAGCTTTATATTTCAGTGATAAGTGTATATAGGCACGCACATGAAATATTAATAATGCCTTAAAGATAATATGTCCCTTTTGCAGCCAACATCAAATTTTGTAGAACTTTGCAGGAATTATGAATATGTCATGTATGTCCTATCTGTGAAATTTAAACGGTAGCAGTGTCCTGCTAGACTTCACTGTCAAACACTATTGAGTGACTGACTGGCTTTTTTCTTCTTTGGTAATAACATACATAAAATGAGCTGTAAAGGGTACATGAGCATTTGTCTACATCAATAACCCACTTCTTGTAATGGCCAAAATTAAACTGATTGAATTTTTGCACAGCATAAAACGTACGACCATGCGGTACAATGGTCTGAAAATCAAGACTATTACTTATTGGCTCTGTAGCTCCTAAGTCGATTTGACAACTAATAGTCGTTATTTTCCCACTTTAAGACATTTTCCAGCCCCCCCCCCCCTTTTTTTTTTAGGGAAGTTCTAAATTAGTATTATCTTTCAAATGCCATTGGAATTTAATCTTTTCATTTTTGTTTGGCCTGCAAATGGGACATAGAACCTTTAAAGGCATCGTTTAACAATTTAAAATCTGAGATGCATGGCCCTACGTGTTATCAGTGTCTGTAATATGGTGTAATATTGAAGCCCTACAAAAATTGCGCTTCAAAATGATCATTTAGTGCCTCAAAAAGTAAAAATCTTTGAGTGAACGATTTTACCATACTCGTTTACCCCAATAGACTGTAGTGTTAGGAAAACCTTTGGGCAAACTTACGCAAAATTTGATTTCGATTATTTTCCAATCATAAATATCTTGATAATCAGACAGGCGATCGGCTTGTAAAAGTCATTGGGTCCCTGACTGACCTAAAGATTTACAATTATCATTGCAGCATGAGCTTACTCCGGGATTTTGTTTCAGAATCTGAGACAAAGTTACCCAATCCCTTTAAATCAGGGTTAAAAAGTGAAAGTGACCGTGGTCAAGGGATGACATTTCATGGTCTTCGTCAACCGACAAGTCCATGCTCCCTTAATAAGCGACCTATGTCCTTTCCAAGCAAAATCAGTAACGTATTTTGACCGAGAGTTTCTCCGAAGTTTCAGTGCACCAAAACAACCCTAGTTTATATTGTGACGTAATTTGTTGTTGACGAATCAGCACTAGGATTCTTGTTCTGGCTAGAGTTTCGTTGATATATACAAAATTCGTTTTGTTATTATTTCGTCTTGAAACAAACTTTAACGTTTAGCTTCAAGTTCGAATCACCTTGCATCCTTTTCACCTTTCAAATTTGTCTTGCCTATATAATGCTGTTCTAACTATAATAGCTGAAGACAGAAATTGACGGAGAAACTATGTCCCAAGGTCCATTTCATTGTCGCCCCCAACGTGCTCCAAGCTATGGGACGTAGATAGATGGATAGAATGATGCTCGCATATTTCTATTCTTTAGCGTTAATTTTCATAGTACATGTAGTAAGTTGTCAACAATATACAGCAACACTAGGCCTAAAATAAAAACTTGTTGCATTGCCCTTTAGGTGCCAAAACATGGGTCGGTCGGTCGGAAAAGATTTTATTTTTTTAAACCTTTTTTTTTGTCGCCCTCTTTGGGCCGATATTTTTCAATTTGTTATGTTGTTGTTTTTTTACTCGGTGAATTTGCATTACGCAAACAGTTTTCGGTATCTACCAAAATCAAGTAAATGAAATTCAATCATTTATCATTTCAAAAATACACCTTAATCATTATCATCAATAATAATATTATCGATGAAAAATCACAAAATCTGCAAGAAAATTGCTCGCTCGAAATTATGTTATGCACATTGCAGAAGTGGTAGCCCCCCCCCCCCCCCTCCCCCGTAAAAAAATATTTTGCATACTTTAATATGTTTGAAAATGTTATATTCTTTTAATATAAAGTACATGTTTGTATGCTGTTTTATCGTTCTGTTCAGTGATGCGACATCCAAATCGATCTTTATACAACATGTTATTTACCTCATCATCTCGTTCGAGATCTTTCCTGCAACATTTCGTTTATCCGACCAATTCAAGCGCCTTTTCATCACAACGTTGACAAATAGGGCATTATATCCAGCGCTTAGTTTCATCCTGTTATTCCCTTACATCTTGTAATGATATGGTTTAGATCAAGGTCCTTCCAGGATTTAATTACTGACGGTGTCGAAACACGAGCTCAATGATTACCGAGGCGAGTCGAGACCATCTAAAGGTTGCCATCATGTGAGACGGTGGTCCTTTCAAGAGTACGCGTCTAGGAAACGGAAGTATAGGATGTTTCAATAGAAAAACTGATTATCCTGAAAAAGATGTTCTAATTATCTGAGCGTCGTATGAAATCATAAAATCAAGCTATTTTCAGTGATGCACGAGGTGATCGAGTCGAGACCATCTAAAGATAGCCAGCATGCTGTTAGACGGTGGTCCTTTTCAAGAGCACACGTCCAGGAAAGATTGTTGGTTGGTTGGTTGGTTTTATTTTTCCGTATACAAATTCAAATACATACAAGAAATCAATTTACAAATATAATACAAATCAAGAATTAAAAACGGCTGGAATGCTCTATTCAGAGCCATTATCAAAATGGCTCTGTTCTTTCTAGAGGTTGTTTAAACGAGAAAAAAATCGCCATAAAAAAAATTACGAGTATGATATATAATAATGCATCAAGAGAGTTTCAGAGATATGATCAATCTGATGATTCGAAACGGTACATTCAGGTGTAAAACTGTGGTAATCCTACATTCACGCGTTGATAAAAGGAGGTTATATATTTGCGGTAAAACAGATAAGGCAGAATAAAAACTATAATAAAGAAAAACTCACTACTTTGAATACGTGTTTGTTCGAACTTGAGTACAATATTAAACATTATAAATCCAGGGACTTCAGTGAATACCGAGCCTAGTCTAAATCGTCATTACGGAATATATGCTTGCTTGCACATATACATATACATAAGTATTATGACAATAATCTCGAAATTATTTAATTACCGAACACATCAGGTCTAGTTAATCAATATGTCCCACTGTTAAGGGGGTGGGGTCCGGGATAAATGAAGTGTGCCGTTAATATCACATGACTTCAGAGCAATTAATTTATAGCGTCCTTAAGAGCAGGGTCAAATATTTAATATAACAATTATGCAACAGATTCGCTAGGAACTATAAGCGAAGTGCGTTCTTATTTCTTTTTGGACTGAATTAGTGTAGTCCCCCTTCCTTGGAAACACATGTTGCTCTATTTAGCCGTCAATTAGTGCCATATTGGCCAGATTTCCATCTTCTTCTTTTTATTCACCGTGTAGTTCAAGTTCAGTGACAGCATAAGAGAAGACTGATCCGTCAATATGGATGGCTAATTCGGTCAATGACATCGTTAGATTGACCTCTTTATTAAGAGGAAGAGAGAGAAAACATAGAGAGTGGAATAGAAAGAGAAGAGGAAGGGAGAGGAGGGAGGAGAAGAGAAAATAGACGGGAGAGTGAGAGAGACAGACAGAGAGGCAGAACTGAGGCCAAGGCAGATAGAGAGAGAGAGAGAGAGATCGAGAGAGTTAGAACGGACAGAGAGAGAGACAGAGATGGAGAGAAAAAAGAGAGAGGAGAAAGACGGTTCAACTAGTTTTTTCTTAGGCTTATCATTCACAACAACAAAAATCATCCATATCTGTTTTATTTTGGAATTTTGTTTTGCTTTTTCCACCTTTTTTCCTATTTGTATGTTTAAAGGTAGTAGGCTATGTCCCATTATGTTGTAGGCCAAAACAAATGAAAAGTTTAAATTCCAATGGCATTTGAAAGATGATACTAATTTAGAACTTCCCTCGAAACAAAAGGGCTTGAAAATGTCATTTTCTGGGGACATAATGACCGTTAGTTGTCGAATCGAATTTAGCGCGCGCTCGTTTAATTAAAATATACTCTGCTATGGGCGCCCACGTTGGCACACCAGGGAAAGGTCCGGAAGATTAAGTAGTTGCTAAGAAAAACGGAATAAGGAGAAGTAAAGAGAACAGTGAAAAAGATGGTGTGACAGAGATTGCAAGGTTAAATATTAATTGTATGATAGACAAATACACTCACAACTATGAGTTCCAGTCATTCCAATACAATGGAATCATCACAGAAAAAGACATTCTCATTAATGGTCAAACATGTTGCTCATGAAGACGAAGCATATCATTATACCCACCAGGGGCGTACGCAGTTTTTTTTCAAGGGGGGTTTTAAAATCGGGCCCAAAATTTCGCAACGAAAACGCGCCGGCCGAAAAGTCGCTCAGTGGGGGGGGGGGGGGGGGTAAGCGGACACTTTTTTTTTTTTTTGGAGGCCCAAAAAAATCGCAACGACTCAGCCAGCCCAAAGTCGCTTTTTTTTAATAATTAAAACAGAAAAAGAAAAAAAAAGGAGGGGGGGGGGTTTAGGGGGGTTTACACACATAAAAATACGCGCCTGCTACACACTATCTGCATTAAAAAAAAACTGTTGTCAAAAAAGTGGTAAAATGACATTATATAAAATGTTCTTGTTGTTGTTGGCGTTAGATGGCGCTCTTCAATCTTCTTAGATTATCTACGCCACGGCGTTCCTTCTTTTCGAACTTGATCTCATGGCTCACTTTTACTGATGGGGGTCTTTCTGAAAACCACAGTGTCATATTCATAGACACTCGCACAAAAGCAAGCTGAATCATCGTTGCTTCACTTGGCAGTGATCCTCTCTCACACTCTTTTTCACTTGTTCATCAAGATTGCAAATCTTGTCCTTTTCTCAACTGCAATCAAAACAAAACTATTGTCAAAACAGGGGCAAAATGACATCCTATGAAACAACACAGCCATATTCCTAGACACTCACACAAAAGCAAAACTGAATCGTCCTTAATTATCAGTGATCCTCTCTCACACACTTGTTTTTACACAAATCTTGAAATCTTGTCCTTTTCTCATTTATCTCCTCAAGAAGCCACTCTTTTTTAACCCGTTTAAAAGGAATAAAGGATTGTCTTACAGTATAAAAGTAACGCAATACACAAAGAAAGGAAAAAATCAAAATGGAGAGCCAATTTTTGTTTGAAATGATATATATTTCCTGTAATCTGTCATGAATATAATGGATTAAATCCCATAACACTTAATTGTCATTTTCTACATTAATTCAGACACAAACATATACAAACTCAGTCTCGCTTTTCTTTCCCTATTTTCCCCTTTTCAGCCCTTAAATGATCGTAAGACAAAGCCATCAATATAGAAAACTCACATTCTTTCACAAAATTCTTTTTACCGATGGAATAAGGCATTCGATTCAAAATTTTCGAAAGGAAATTTCTACATAGTACAATGTACCAGAATGTTTCTTACTTCAAAAACAGACACACGCACACAAATCAAGTGAAATAGATAACACTTTGCCTTCAAGACAAAACTGTCGATCTCAGTTCTAAACAGATTTATTCTTATCAAAGTCTTTCAATAATAGCATGAGTCTGTGAGACTCACTAGTTTCCTCAAAGCAAATTAATTAACACTAAAATAGGACTCGTCAATCCTCCCTCCCGCTCACATGGTGCACCTGCAAGCCTACTGTATAAAAAAGGAATGTTGAGTATAATTTCATATCATTTCTGAATTGGAATATAAAAGTTGATACAACAGTAATTGGCACTACAACAGAAATGTCTTTCTATAATGTTGAAATGAATGAAAATATTGTATCTGGGTAAATAGCTTGACTTTACAATTCCAACAATTGAACCTTTCTTGACCCCCAACTGCTCAATATACATATCTTTCATACAATCTAGATCTTCCAAGCTTCCAGACAACAATTGAATGAAAATACACGATGTATATCTCATATTATACAACTAACTCCTAGACCCTAGTCCAATGATTGGTCAAAAGCAGTCACGTGTGCTTAATGTACTGATACCATCCCACGTTTTTTCATAAAAAAGCATGAATAGTTTCCAGGAATATTTTTAAGTACTGGATTCGCAGCATATAATTCAGTGCACTTTTATTGTATGTGGGCCTATACCTGCATAGCACTGAAGGAGAGATTAATATTACCGGTAAGTGAAGTTATTTCTGTGTGCGGGCTAAAGTAAGCCACGTAAGCCTAATAAACTTTGGATTTATTTGTCAGCAGCTATGAAATGCATTCTTTTTACATCAAATAACAAGGATCTAGGAATTGCCATGGGAGACATGAACTGTGTTGTATTAAAAAAGATAAAGCATATTTTCATTTGTTCATTACAAGAACTAATCGCTCTTGTTGAAGTTTTTTATGCATCTATTGTACTCAGCCTGACGGCTTTGAAGGATAGGTTCATACAGCCTCGAATAGATCATATAATGAATTTATTCACAAGCTTCATTTTTATACCGCTCATAACGTTCATGTATAATGATACACTATAAACATATACATTTATGACATGTGACAAAATAAAGGCTTTTAGCAGACACAATGAAAAGTGGCAGTCATGACTGAATGAAAGAACATTATTACCAAAATAAATTTCATAATACAATACACATTGACATTGCCGTCCCATTTTTTTGTGGCAAGAGATTACCATTTGACACAAAACTTATACAAGCAGCTCTTACATTATCTGTTATTTTAAAACAAAAAATGATTCTTCTATTTCATTACTAGGGGCCTCCTCTTCACAAAACGAGTATAAATGCACTGGATATACTGGAAAAATATCTCTTTTTAAACAAAAATGTATATTTTATACTTTCATACAAATGTTTCGGTCTCAAATACAAAATAAAAGTTCTTACTCTACAAGATTCTACATATATTATTGCTGTTGATGTTCTTACAATTTTTTTGTTGTGAGCAGACAAATTTACACTTCAAGTGTAATTTCTAGGAAAAATAGAAATATCAATTAGTATTTTTGTCAGGGTGGGGTATGTATTGTTCTGACTTAATGGATGCAGATTATCGTGGCATTTGATGCACTGAGACTTACTTATTAACTCATATCCTGCCATAAGGCCGCATGTACGCTACCGTTATAGTGCTTTGTACACGCGAGCGCGCTATCGATTGGCTGCTTAATTCATGCGAGCAAGCCACAGCTTAGCTGCTTTATGCATGCATGCATGCATGCTCGCATTCGTAACAGCAGTTATTGTTCATGCTCATTGTACTGTGCTGAGTGCTTCGCATGCGCTATTGATTGCACCATCAGATTATCAGATTATCTCAAAATAAACTTGACACAGGGGGGATTTGTGGCTTGGCACAATGGGGATTAGCCCTGTGGCACTGAGGAGTTAATAGCTCTAAATAAAGTTACCGGTACATGATTTATCTGGTTGGATGCTCTACAAAGGACTGACGGATGGATGGAGGAGATCATCACGATTAGAAGCCCATCATGTACAGGGCCGTCATGGCTGCGATGGGCGCCCCCGTTGGCACACCGGGGAAAGGTCCGGATGATCCGGCGATGTCTATGTGAGAGTAGGCCAAGGGGGAGGAGGAGTCTTGGCCATGCTAATAAGAGAAGAGATCAAAGTCGAGATATTCTCTGGGTACCCTTTCAACAAAGCCATCTCTTCTCAAAGTTCATTTATGACTTAACCACGCAATGTGACATGTTATAGGAATAAGAAGCTTTCATTTTAGTGGGATCACATGAACTTCATATCTACTTTGGATAAAGCTGTGCATACATTGCATCACTCTACTTTTTCTCTTCATCTTTTGATTTAGCTCTCTCTCTCTCTCTCTTTTTATATCTCTCTTATATAATTCTCTCTCTCTCTTACCACCTTAGTCGTGGTCCTTTTGTCAATCTATGATTCAATTAAAAGGGGACAACTTTCTCTCAATATAGTTTGCACCTCTTTCCGCATTTGTTTGTGTATGCCTGTGAGTCCATCTGTCTCCTTCTCCCACCCTGCTCTTTCTTTCTCTCTTCCTCTGTAGTTTTCTATTTCTCTTTCAACTGTCTCACAATCTGCTTCTCTATCCGTCTTTATCTCAACCTCTCTCTGGCTCTCTCCTTTTGGTACCTCCCTCTCTCTCTCTCTCTCTCTCTCTCTTTCTCTCTATCTTTCTCTCTTTCCCTGTGACTCTCATGAATCACATAAAGACAAACTCACCTTATCCAATCCTGAAGCCATTATCATGAAAGCTGCAGGGCTCTGATGACCTCTAGCTGTCATGGTGGAAGGCTGGTTGTTGCACTGTAGGACGTCCTCATACTCAGATTTTCCCTTGTGGAATGCATAATCCTTCAAAGATATATAAAAAATATTTTAACAGTTTAGAGAATGCAGGTTGCCATATTTAAAGCCATATTTAAAGCCCTACTGTACTAGAAGCACTAGCTAGCCCCATCTCGGGTTAGTTGTAGCATTATGGTTCCGAAACTCGCTGCTTCCCTAGCTGCGCTGTTGGTTCTCACATCGAGTCCTCTGTCTGCGAAGTGGAGATTAGGTATTGGGTTACGCACTGTTGGCAAGTTGGCCATGAGATGGCACTGGGCAATAAACAGTACGCTAGGGCAGACAGTCCATCAGTTCAGTATCGCTTTAAAACCAAGCCACAACTCAACCAACAAGTGAATAATTATAAACTCACCCTGTCTATCAAAATAACAATGTATTGTCCATTTGGGTCCTTAACCAGTTAGACCCTTCACTTTTTTATCTATATTCAATCTTCAATCTTCAATCTTCAATCAATCATGGTAATATAAGATATTTTTGTAACCAGTATATAAAAGCTTCATTTCTGTTCAGATATTTAGGCTGAGGATATAGTATATGACACCAAAACATGTAACCATTATTCACGTGCTATGCTTTTGGGGGGATTTTTTCCTTTCTTTATGGGATTTATTTTCCTTTGTTATTATTCTGAAAAACAGGCTGTATTTAAAGAGTTTAATTCCAAAAGGAGCTAAATCCGTTTGTTGTAACTGAAGAGAAAAAAGGAATTATTTACCAGATTTTGTACAGGTATCTATGGAAAAGTGATATTAGAATAATAATAATAATAGTGGCTACTTGTATAGCGCACAGGTCCACCCAAAATGTAGGTAAATAATTTTGTTGAAAGACAGGTAGGCTACTTAGGTGAACAATGTTCTGATATCAATAACTCAATTTTCATCAAAAGTGGATTTAGCTCCTTTTGGAATTAAGCTCTTCAATTTTGTACTTTGACTTCCATTTGTGGGAAGCAGATTTACAAAAACATGAGAAAACAGCTCGGGATAGTTTATCATGGGGTTACGTTCCATTGGGTCTGAAATTAGAAATTTGCAAGCTTAATAAAAGATGTGAAGTTTTGCAGGAATAAATAAACACTCCTTACACTGATCTTGGTAATACAAAAACTAATCATCACAGAATGCATCAACAAAGCAAAAATTGCTTTTAATCTACATCCTTTACTTCACATTCATGAAAAATGATGACTTTGATTCAAGCATAAATTGAAGTAAAAATGAAGGATTTGTATTGCCTACCTCACGTCTGATGGTGGATATTTCAAATGGGTCAGCGATCAAATCACCAGCTGAAATGAAATAATGAGTAAAATAGCATAAAGTTTCCACATCAAATACGGTACACAAGCATAAATAGCAAGTGTATCAATTAATTATGAATGGCACTTTGTGTCCAAAGTTTGAGTTGAGCTCTTTTTTTTAAGCTGCACAAAATCTGTGGCTGGCTCAAAAATTAAAAATCAGTAATAAAAATCGTGAAATTTATTCACTCCTTGCTCTCTCAAATGCTGTTATAGCAAAGTTGGTAAAAAAATGGGACCATAGAACACTTCATTCTGTTAGTCCTAAATTTGATTAATTACTGACTGATTAACATTGGATTTTGCAGGTTTTATCTTCATAAGTAAGACAAATAATGTACACCATGTACTGCTTATGATAACTTCATCAGCAAATTGTCTTTGAGGCATATGGAATGGAACAAGCACCACAATGTCCATCCACATCAAACTGTAAAACTGAAGAAAAAAAGGAAAGGCAAAACTTTTTAAGCCTCTAACATGAGCAGGCCTCAAAGCATGCTCTATTTACTGGCTGCAATATAGGGTCAAAAGACATGGCAAACAACTTGCTATACCTTTTTTTAGTTGTATAATTTAATGGCTGCCTTTTTTGTGTGCCTCTGACAGGCTCAGTGAAACTGATGAAATTTGAAGCCTGTGTTAGATTGTACTTATGCATCCATTATCTCTAAATCGGGATAAGCATTGTAAGGCCAAATAACAAAAATAATGTGTTTCTTGTTCAGACTTTTAAAAAAAGGAGGAGGCTATTTACTATTTTGCCATTTCTAGCAAATTTTTATCCAAGATGGCTGCCATGCTAATTATACCTGGCCAAGCCTATTTATTCACAGATATTGTGCTACTAGTATATGAGTACACTGATACAATGTTTGACAAAATAAATAAATTGTTTCACTTTAGAAGCTATTTAAACAAAACGTATATCACAGGCCTTTGGGGAGGGGGCTTTCAACAAAAAAAAGGCAATAGTTTTTAAAACAGGAGGCAGTGGCCATAAAGGAGGTGGGCGTGGACGAGAAACACTTCATTTTTGTTATTTAGCCTTATGTTTGATACTCATGAGCAATGAAATAGATGGTCAGTTCTACCTCTCTGCATGTTCCTTGCGTGATCAGTCTTCTTGGCAGGTCCATTATCCATGATGATCTATTCACAAAACATGATATAAGCAATGCAGTGTCAATATCATATTGATATTACTGAAATAATCGCTCAATACATTTTTACCTCGGTCTTCAGATTCAAGCTGGCCCGCACACAATGTTAGCACATTCTCCACTCCCTGGAGAGTATTCCAGCCGGGCACCATTTTACAGACGCTCACAATGCTGAGCATACTACATTAACTTTCGCATCCTACCGGGTATCCATTTAGCACCTGGGTGGAGAGTGGCAAATGTAGATTAACCTCTTGCCAAAGCACGTTAGTTTTGGGCTAGGATTTGAAACGCGTACCTTGTGATCTACAGTCCGACGACTTATCCTCTAGACCACAACACCTCTACAAAAAACATGTAGCATCCTAATGATTGACAGGACTTAAATGCATTTCACCAGTAACCACTGCTGTTCGGAATTGCTACAGGTGATTTTCACAAACTACTACCATCCTCAGAAAACTAAGCAATGTACCTATTCTTATCCTACAAGAAAATAATGGTAAAAAAATAAACTTTCTGTGACATGACACTGTTGCATATCGCAAATATCAGCGCTGCAATTTTAAAGAATTTCACAGCATAAAAATTTGATGAATCTATAGGCTCGTTTCATACAACTGGTTATCAATAACAAGTTACAATAACCTGTTATATGCTACTGAAACTGTGGGATCTGATTGGTTGAGAGCAAATTTGTCATAGAAATTTAGCATTTGTTTGATATTTATAACAAGTTTTATTTGAAACAGGGCCCTGGATCACTTTCAAAAACTCCTGAAAGTCTCATTTCGACAACGGTTTCTGGTTTTCCAACCGACATACTGTGAGGTGATTTTCTGACTGTAAAATAAAATGTTATTGTTATAAAGGCATCGTTTAACAATGTTAAATCTAAGATGTGTGGCCCTACGTGTTGTCAGTGTCTGTGATATGGTGTAATATTGAAGCCCTAAACAAATTGCGCTTCAAAATGATCATGAAAAGCCTCAAAAAAGTAAAAACCTTTGAGTGACCGGTTTTACCATACTCACTTTCCCTAATAGACTGTAGTGTTATAAAAACCGTTAGGAAAACGAATTTTGAAATTTCGATTTCCAATCATAAATATCTTGATAATCAGTCAGGCGATAGGCTTGTAAAAGTCATGGGGTTCCTGACTGACCTAAAGGTTTGTAATTATCATTGCAGCAAGAGCTAAATCCAGGATTGTGTTTCAGAATCTGAGGCAGAGATATCCAATCCCTTTAAAACAAGAACTTTGTTCTTTAGTGGTCCCACGAATCCCTAGAAGATCTTACCGAGTAGTCTGGTCCCATGGCTCTGATCGCATGACCAGTCAGAGTGGCAATAGTCATCAGATGAGGGTTGATTTCATTCAGAGCCTGTATGGACAAAGTCATAGAAGGTCGTATTCATGGAAAGAAGAAGAGGGGAAGACCTTGTAAAGGCATTCTAGACGATGTAATCATACAATGTAGAGCAACAGGGTATGAAACGATGAAACGGTTGGCTCAAGACAGAGGAACTTGGAGAGGAACTTGGAGAGAAACTTGGAGAGACACTTGATATAGAATTTTGAATGGGTCACTGAACCTGTCATAAACTGACAGATCACTATTGATGATGATGATGGACAAAACGATCAAAACAAGATTTATCTTCAGTCCACATAGATTTTTTTTGCACTATAAAGTGGAATCACTGATGGACTCATCAATCCAGAAACTACAGTCTTGAAGGCTTGTTAGCTGTGCGTAAAGTTACAAATGACTTTACGCATTATTTGAATATGGAGAGCCAAATGGAATGCCCAAAGTTTTCCTGACATTTTAACAAAGTGTGACTGTATTTCCCATAATCTCAATTAACTTGTAGCCAAAAATACACTTTGCATTAAATTGTTTTGTTAATAATGATAAGATTAATCAAATGATGTTTGAAGGTTTGCATGGTGGTATGAATAATCACGGAAAAGGTTTGCGGTACACCATGTGTAAAGTCCTCGGGGGACTGAGGAAAGTAGATAGAGAATAGAGGTGAGATGAAAGGCGAGAAAGTGGAGGTTAGAAGGAAGAGTATCTTTCGGAAGTGAGTTTAGTCCTGAAAAGGACTGTAACCCAGAAAGTTTAGGCAGGATGAGAGGTTTGAGTAGAAGACTGGATTGAGTTGGAGAGTTGAGTAGGCGAGTAGAATTGCAGAGCAGGAGCAGGAGAGTAGACTCGACGTTTCGGACAGGTTGACTGTCCGTCTTCAGGAGTGAGTGTTCGCTAGGCGTGCGGCGGTTCTTATGGCGTGGATGCGGACTTGGGGGAAAACAATGAGCCGGCGGGCTCGGCAGGTTGGCAGGCAGCTGTCGGTGGTGGCGCGCGGTTGCGTGAATTGGCGGGAAACGAGTGGGCGGCGGTTATGCGGACGTCGTGTGGTGGGTGTCGGCGGGGTAGCAGGGGGGGGGGGGGGGGGGTTGTGTGGTTCGTTAAGTGGGTGTATCGATCGGCGGTGAGGATAGATATTAGTGGTGTCGGTCTGTGTGTGTTGGTCGGCGGTTTCGGCGTTGGCGTAGGTTGTAGCGAGGTGTGGGTGTGGGCGGTGCTTGTGTGGGTGAAGAGGCTAGTTGGGTGGGTGTGGTAGGGTGGTTGTAGGTGGTGTCCGGGCTAACAGATGGCTGGATTGGTGAAGTGTTGGTGGTTGGCGTGTTGGTTGTGGAGTTGGTTGAAGATTGGTCGGGAGTGGGATGGTGAGGGAGGATTGGGTGCCAGATACTGTTGATGTGAAGTCCTGGGTCTTGGGGTACGGTGTTGTGTTGGTGGATCTCGATGGCTTCTCGGATCCTTCGGGTGTGCCAATGTCGGATGGGGGTGATGAGGTGACTTTTATCCCAGTGAATTTGGTGGAGCTCTTGTTGTGCGTGCTTGACGATGGCTGATTTGTCCCATTCGCTGCGTCGGTGGTGGGTCTTGTGTTCTTTTAGTCGGGTGTCGAAATCGCGGCCGGTTTCTCCAATGTAGACTTTGCCGCAATCGCAGGGAATCTTGTAGACGCCTGGTTGTTTGTTGGATGGGTGCTTGTCCTTGTGAGAGTGAAGAGTGGAGTAGAGCTTGTGGTTGGATTGGTGTCTGACACCACCTACAACCACCCTACCACACCCACCCAACTAGCCTCTTCACCCACACAAGCACCGCCCACACCCACACCTCGCTACAACCTACGCCAACGCCGAAACCGCCGACCAACACACACAGACCGACACCACTAATATCTATCCTCACCGCCGATCGATACACCCACTTAACGAACCACACAACCCCCCCCCCCCCCCCCTGCTACCCCGCCGACACCCACCACACGACGTCCGCATAACCGCCGCCCACTCGTTTCCCGCCAATTCACGCAACCGCGCGCCACCACCGACAGCTGCCTGCCAACCTGCCGAGCCCGCCGGCTCATTGTTTTCCCCCAAGTCCGCATCCACGCCATAAGAACCGCCGCACGCCTAGCGAACACTCACTCCTGAAGACGGACAGTCAACCTGTCCGAAACGTCGAGTCTACTCTCCTGCTCCTGCTCTGCAATTCTACTCGCCTACTCAACTCTCCAACTCAATCCAGTCTTCTACTCAAACCTCTCATCCTGCCTAAACTTTCTGGGTTACAGTCCTTTTCAGGACTAAACTCACTTCCGAAAGATACTCTTCCTTCTAACCTCCACTTTCTCGCCTTTCATCTCACCTCTATTCTCTATCTACTTTCCTCAGTCCCCCGAGGACTTTACACATGGTGTACCGCAAACCTTTTCCGTGATTATTCATACCACCATGCAAACCTTCAAACATCATCTGATTCAGCTCTACGGGGAGCCTACTCAACTCAGCGTCAGACAACTCCAGCGCGATCTAGTTAAGTCAGCCAAGCTCACCAACCACCTAACCTTCCTCAAACGCTGCCGCGACTCCGACACCATCCCTCTAGGCCTTCAACTCAAATCCGCCGTTGACACCCCCAAAGCCCAGCGCATACTACACCAAGCCAGTATTGACCTTACCCGAGAACGCATCGTACACACACGCCACCAACTCCACGATCTCAACATCGCTACCTCTGCATCTCAGTCCAAGATCAACCAACGACTCAATCCCGATGACCTCAGCAAAGTACAGTCCTTCAACGACCACACCGCCCAACTCGCCTTTCAGACCACCAAACTCAAGCAAATTAGGAAGTTCGACCAATTACGTTCACGCAAGCGGACCCACACCAACGACCCTCCAACGACTCAACCCATTAAGGACACAGTAGTCAACCTCAGTCAACACAGACTCTCCCAAGCCGAACACAAGGTTCTATCCCTAGGACTCAACTTCGCCGTAGCTCCCAAGAAGATACCATTCTCCGACATCGTACAACAAGTAGAACCCAAGCTCCGTTTCCTCTCCAAAGCTGCTGCCAACGACATCCGACTCAAAATTTCCAACGCTCTCGCCGAAGCTAAACCACCCAAACCCAACCTATCTAAAGAAGAACGATCCGCTATTCAAGACCTCCGCAAGAACCAATCCATCCACATCCTACAAGCAGATAAGGGCAACGCCACCGTCGTCATGGACCAAGATACATACGAAGATAAGATCTGCGACCTACTCAAAGATAAGGAAACCTACTCCAAACTTAAGAGGGACCCAACCCCGGCCAACGAAAGGAAGATCAACCAACAACTTTTGACCCTACACAGATCCGACGCACTACCCAAGGCACTCTACTTTCAACTCAGATCCTCGTCAGCTAAGTCACCCATCCTCTTCGGACAGCCCAAGATTCATAAGCCGCTCATCCCTCTCCGCCCTATCATCTCTACCCGAGGATCATCCTGCTACAACACTGCACGTCATCTCGCCAACATTCTACAACCACTCGTAGGCCAAACCCAGCACCACGTCACCAACTCTAAGCACTTCATCGACATCCTCTCCAAAACCAAGATCCAGCCATCCGACACACTCGTCAGCTTCGATGTCACCTCTCTATTTACCAACGTTCCTGTAGACCAAGCATGCGACATCATCAAACAACGCCTCATCTCAGACCCAGACCTCGAATCTAGGACCAAGCTCACACCTGACCAGATCCACGACCTCCTTCTCACCTGCCTCCACTCCAACTCTTTCAAGTGGCGCAGCAACTTCTATAAACAACTTCAAGGAGCAGCCATGGGATCTCCACTCTCACCAATTATCGCCAACATCTTCATGGAACACCTCGAGCACCAAGCACTCAAGTCCGCCGACAAGTCCCCCTCACTCTGGCTACGCTACGTCGACGACACCTTCGTCATCTGGCCACACAGCACACCAGACCTCCACCAGTTCCTCGACCACATCAACAACCAACACCCCAGCATCAAGTTCACCATGGAGACCGAACACGACAACTCAATCCCTTTCCTAGACGTACTCATCACTAAGACACCATCAGGATTCCCCGCGCACCAAGTATACCGGAAACCAACCCACACAGACCGCTACCTCAACTTCCGATCTCACCACCATCCATCAGTCCACCAATCAGTCTCCAACTCACTCATTAGACGAGCCCACCAACTTAGTGATAAAGCACATCTCCAGCAAGAACTCAAGCACATCACGCACGCACTTACTTCCATCAACCAGTACCCAAGAAGGAAAATCAATACCCGTACTCCCTACCACAAGACCAACAACATCACCACCGGAACCCAACCTGATACCAAGCCCACCGCCACCATCGTACTTCCCTACATCGGCAAGACATCACACCGACTACAACGCATCCTCCGCTCAGCTAACATCCTCGTCAGACACCAATCCAACCACAAGCTCTACTCCACTCTTCACTCTCACAAGGACAAGCACCCATCCAACAAACAACCAGGCGTCTACAAGATTCCCTGCGATTGCGGCAAAGTCTACATTGGAGAAACCGGCCGCGATTTCGACACCCGACTAAAAGAACACAAGACCCACCACCGACGCAGCGAATGGGACAAATCAGCCATCGTCAAGCACGCACAACAAGAGCTCCACCAAATTCACTGGGATAAAAGTCACCTCATCACCCCCATCCGACATTGGCACACCCGAAGGATCCGAGAAGCCATCGAGATCCACCAACACAACACCGTACCCCAAGACCCAGGACTTCACATCAACAGTATCTGGCACCCAATCCTCCCTCACCATCCCACTCCCGACCAATCTTCAACCAACTCCACAACCAACACGCCAACCACCAACACTTCACCAATCCAGCCATCTGTTAGCCCGGACACCACCTACAACCACCCTACCACACCCACCCAACTAGCCTCTTCACCCACACAAGCACCGCCCACACCCACACCTCGCTACAACCTACGCCAACGCCGAAACCGCCGACCAACACACACAGACCGACACCACTAATATCTATCCTCACCGCCGATCGATACACCCACTTAACGAACCACACAACCCCCCCCCCCCCCCCCCTGCTACCCCGCCGACACCCACCACACGACGTCCGCATAACCGCCGCCCACTCGTTTCCCGCCAATTCACGCAACCGCGCGCCACCACCGACAGCTGCCTGCCAACCTGCCGAGCCCGCCGGCTCATTGTTTTCCCCCAAGTCCGCATCCACGCCATAAGAACCGCCGCACGCCTAGCGAACACTCACTCCTGAAGACGGACAGTCAACCTGTCCGAAACGTCGAGTCTACTCTCCTGCTCCTGCTCTGCAATTCTACTCGCCTACTCAACTCTCCAACTCAATCCAGTCTTCTACTCAAACCTCTCATCCTGCCTAAACTTTCTGGGTTACAGTCCTTTTCAGGACTAAACTCACTTCCGAAAGATACTCTTCCTTCTAACCTCCACTTTCTCGCCTTTCATCTCACCTCTATTCTCTATCTACTTTCCTCAGTCCCCCGAGGACTTTACACATGGTGTACCGCAAACCTTTTCCGTGAAGATTAATCAACATCTGCATATTTCAACTTTAGCTTATGCAATTAAAAGGATTTTCGAATCCCATTTAGCTCTTCATATTTAAGTTATTCATAAAGTCATGCATAATTTTTCGCACAGCTTTATGAAACAACCCCCTGAAACTGCAGTCTTGAAGGCTCGATAGTCGATACCAAATTTCTGATATTTTACTGACAGTTCTCAGAAATAAGTGAAGAGAATAAGCAACACGGATGAGAAATTTGAGTTTATTTCTGATGCACCTGCAGTTCATTAAATACAATGAAAGGAAATCAGCTTTTATATTTTTGTTTACGGCTGGACTAAGCAAAGGAATGGCTCATGTATTACCTGGGTAAAACTATTACCTACATGTATGGCTGCTTTAAATAATCACACACCGAACAATATCATTTGAACTTCAGATAACACTAAATTTACACCATCAATAATTAAAAGAAATGCTTGTGCCTGTGATAGAAGTTGTATCGCATTGAAGGTAATACAAAGTTTTGGTATGAGGTCATTAATTTGGTTCAAATTACCATATTGGAAGCAAATGCGGTTTTACAATATTCAATAGTCGTTGTCGCGGTTTAAATCAGGTCTAGAGTCTGAGTGATGAAATTGTAAATAGTAAACTCGTTATGTTGTATAGCGCCCTCTCAAGACTGATATTACTTTAGCTCTAAAACAATGTTTATTGACTACAATCGATCGATTTGCTATTACCGTTTGGAAAGTATATATCAGAACTGCATATTCTGAGACTTTCATGGTCGCGGCCACCATGGAATGGCTTTAGGCGCTGTTTGAAAATCTTTAATTATTCAATTTCTTGAAAGCAGAAGTGTTTTAGGGGCTAAATTTTCTAGTGCTTATAATACATCCCAAGGGCCGTCCATATATATCAAAATTTCAAAGAATTGCTATCCATCCAATTTGCAAAATTTCACAAAACTTTTCATTACCTTTAATACCACTGGCAATTTTTTTAAGTCCCTCATATTGTCTTAAAATAAGACTTCCAAGAAATTTGTGAAGTCTACCTTTTCTTTCATTTCACAGAGGCAGTCACCCATGGCCATCCTGCCTTCGGCGTCCGTGTTGCCAATTCGAATCCTCGCTCCAGCCCTTGATGTAATGATCTCATCTGCAACATAGCTCTCTGCAACCGAACATACAAAACTTATTATGTCACGACCCAAAATGCACATACTACTAACAGTCAAACTTGTCTATTAAAGGCCACCTAAGGAAAACAGAAAAATTGGGCTATTGTAGACAGGTGGCCTTTCTAGACAGGTTCTTGAACACACATTTCTTTTTTGAGGGAGACATAATACATTGCCACTATAGACAGGTCGCCTTTATAGAGAGGTGGCCACAGGTTTGACTGCACTTTCAAAAATTGTTTTCTTCTTTAACAAAAGTAAGATAATTGGTCGTTTATGCATTGAAATGGTATTTTTATTCAGGTATATAAATATGGAAATGTTCTTAAATGGTTTTAAACTACTTTTCAATTTAAGACATGGAGCTTGACGTGCAATGTACATAAAATGTAGAGGGACTATCGTGTCTTTACAATGCACTACACACATGTATACAATCCCTTTTAAAGGTCTACCTGTATTTTCAAAGAACATGTAGAAAAATAGAACGGGTAGGTATAATTTTGTAAAAACAATAATTTTAAAAATTCCTTTTAAAACGAAATTAATGCCGTTTTTACCAAAGATAAATATTTGTTTGACTGATGAAGGCAAGACTTACCTATACCCACACTGTTTCTAACCATCGCCAGTGTGCCAATGACCTTTAACCCTGCTGGCTTGATGATGTCCAAGGTTCGGAAGAAACCGGCTACCGCTGCCGCACCACATTTATCCCTAGAAAAGCAATGAATACATGATCAATGACTTTTCATATGATGTAGTATTGATGATGATGATGATGATGATGATGATGATAGTAGTGATGATCATTTGGTTATGGTATTGATAATGATATTGATTTATTGTGATGATGACGAAAATGATGACGAAAATGATGATGATGATGGTGGTAATGGTGATGATGATGATGATGATGGTGGTAATGGTGATGATGATGATGACATTGATGATGGTGATAGTAGTGATGATCATTTGGTTATGGTATTGATAATGATATTGATTTATTGTGATGATGACGAAAATGATGATGATGATGGTGGTAATGGTGATGAAGATGATGACATTGATGATGGTGATGATGACGATGATGATGGTGGTGGTGGACTGGTGGTGGTCTAGGTGGTGGTGGTGGTGGTGGTGGTGGTCTAGGTGGTGGTGATGATGATGATGATGATGATGATGGTGATGATGGTGATGATAGTGATGATGGTGATGATGATGATGATGATAATGATGATGATGATGATGATGATGATGATGCTGTTGATGATGATGATGATGCTGTTGATGATGATGTTGATGATGATGATGATGTTGATGATGATGATGATGATGATGATGATGATGGTGATAAGGTCAATGATTGTGTGGTTATGGTGTTGTTTGTAAAAACGATGATGATCATGCTGCAGCCGATGATGATGATGATGATGATAGAAACGGTGATGGCAGAGTTGTTGATAATGATCATCGTGTTAATGATGATGATGATGATCAGAATGGCATATACATGTATAAGAGGCCTATACATCCATGCCTTCCATAACATTATGGAATATTGGTACTACAGATGACACACTATCATGCAACAAGTGGTGAACTCAGGCTAGCTAAGCAAACACGTTTCTCAGTACATGGGCAACATAAAAGACCTTTCCAACGTGTAATAGTTACCTGTGCATTCCTGCCATATGTCCACCTGCCTTGATATCAGCACCACCGGTGTCATAGGTCACACCCTATTAATGAAAGATATATTTTATCTTCATCAAGCTTCTTACAACAAGAAATCATCATTCTATGGGGGGTTGAAATTTTCCCCCTTCCTATTTTGAGGCTCTGTTCAGGTAGCTTAGGGAAGTGAAGAGGCACTTGATAAAGCATCTGAAACTGTAACGTCATTGTTGGTGATGTTGAAACATCTCCAGTCGTAACTCAACTTATCTGAATGACAGTTTTGGTACAATTTAGCCATATCGATGTGGAAGGAATATATACTAACAATTGATCATTATACTATGGTTCTGCCCCTATGCGATACAATTATGAATACCAACAATTATACAATTATGTTCCGACACATTTTGAAGTGAACTTAATTTCCACTAGTGACCTCACCCTTTAAGACATATCAAAGTTTTGGTAGAGGTGTGCATGCTTTTTCTCTCATTCTTATTCCATGACTTTGTGCACCCACAGGCAAAAATGTATCAGCTCCCTTACATAAAAGCATACCGTATTCACAAGCTTCATAAGATAAACAACAGGGCCCCGTTTCACAAAACTTGTCATCAGTGACAAATGACAGTTTTTGTTATAAGCTACTGAAATCCTTGCTTCTGATTGGTTATCAGCAGGTTTGTCACTATTATTTGTCATTTGTCATTGAAAAAAGGCTTTGTGAAACACCCTCCAGGTGGTACCTTGCCAACAAGCATGAGCGTCTTGGTGATCTCACCGCTCCCCACATACTCGAGTTTGATTACACGTCCCCTATGACGATCGACCATCTTGGCACACCGGTTGACGGCGGAGAAGAGTGGATAGCACTCCATCAGGGCAGCATCATCAGAAATTACTTCAAGCTGTTTATAAATAATAATAATAATAATAATAATAATATGTCTTGTTTACCCAGGGTAGCCTCATCAGTATTCATACTGTTCGTCCTGAGGGCCCTGCAATCATATTATTACCCCGGTCATCGGATTCAGGCTTACCCGCACACAATGTATGCACATTCTCCACTCACTGGGGAGCATTCCAGCCAGTGCATCATTTTTACAAGCACACACTTGCTAATCTAAGCACATGAGCTTTCGCATCCTACCGGGTACCCTTTTAACACCTGGGTGGAGAGTGGCAAATGTAGATCAATGTCTTGCCAAAGGACATTAGTGCCGCGGTGGGACTTGAACCGCGGACCTTGTGATCCACAGTCCGGTGACATATCCACATATCCACTCGTCCACGACACCTTTATTACATAATAAAAACCAAATAAGAGAAGATGAAGATGATAAAGATAATATGTCAGCTGTCAGCAAGAAGGCCTGACATAGCTCTTACCAGAGCTGCCAACCTTGTGCGACCAAAAAAAGGAACCATGATGGCAAAAAAAAGGAATTCATTAATACGAAACTTATAACCACGCGCGACACTTCCAATACAGAAATGTCCATTCCTCATGCTGTTTTTTTCCATATTAGGACCTCTGGTTTATTTACAAGTAGGTATTTTTTTGCTAAATATATTACTCATTGCGGATGTAGTATCGAAAATAATATCGCTAGTGATATTCGTTTGTCTCGCAATGTGGTCAATAAGGAATCTAAAAGTTCACGACATTTCGTGCGCTATCTGCAACACTTCGTCAGGTGATAAAAACTACTGTAAGCAAGGGTCATTTATACTTTATTATCGATCGAATTATAGACCGCTCCGCCGGTCCTCCCGTAAAGTATAAAAGACCCTTGCTTACAGTAGTTTTTATCACCTGACGAAGTGTTGGAGATAGCGCACGAAACGTCATGAACTTTTAGATTCCTTATTGACCACATTGCGAGACAAACGAATATCACTAGCGATATTATTTTCGATAGGTATTTTTTTTTTGGTATTTTGGTATTATCGGCGTTGCCGATTTTGAGAATATTTTTCATTTAAGCATGTTTCCAAGTATGTTTTAACCTTAGTCTTATATTGAATTTGTGATCAAATCAACATTTTAGGGCAGTTGATTGACGTGTGGTATGTTTAAAAAAATATTTAAAAAAAACATATTTTATGAAGAAAAAACGTAATGGTTGGCAGCTCTGCTCTTACAGCCTTCTTGCTGGCAGGCGATGATATAAAGAGAATGATTACAAAGATCAAATCATCAATTTGGAACCAGTCCAGAAGAGTGTTCACTCATATCATTAAGGCTTGTTCAAATATGAAGCAGCAAACCCTTGCAAAATAACCTTCGTGGTTTATCAGTGTTTAGATATGGCGCGGCAAACCACTACACTCATGGTAATGAGACGTGCAGTACGTGCCAAATTTAGTTAATTTATGCTTGTCAGCCATTAATGTCTACCGGTAATAGCAAAACCACCCAGTTAATACACTGGAAGCTGATGGAGACATAAAACAAAGCTCATTATATGGTCACGAAAATCGTTTAACAAAACATGTGCGTTACAAGACAGTGAAAGGATAGTTTTTCCCCACACCTGATATTCCGTTTTTTTGACAGATGGTATCCCACATTTTAGAACCTTTCTGATTTTTGCGATATCCATGGATCACTTGCTTAATTTTCTTTTTTAAAGGTGCTGGGAACATAACCATCGTTACAAACTTACAAATTTCTTGTGAGGAGAGTTTTGCCACAGGCTGTATCTGTGATGTCATATGTTATGACAATTTTGCAAAAAATTTGATTGGTAAAAAGGATTTTGCCGCCAGGGGGCACAAAATATAATATGTTCATGATTTGCCTCCTCAAAATTGCCAATCATTTATACACATTATATTTGCAGGGGTTAGCCGCTACATTTCTGAACTGGCCTTTAAGCTGTTACAATATATATATATATATGAGAAAGAATACAAAGATCAAATCGTCAATTTGAAACCAGTCCAGACGGGTGGTAATTAACTCATATCATTAAAGCTATTACGATATAAGAGAATGATTACAAAGATCAAATCTTCAATTTGGAACAAGTCAAGAAGGGTGGTAATTAACTCATGTCATTAAAGCTGATACGATATAAGAGAATGATTACAAAGATCAAATCATCAATTTGGAACAACTCAAGAAGGGTGGTAATTAACTCATATCATTAAAGCTGGTACGATATAAGAGAATGATTACAAAGATCAAATCATCAATTCGGAACAAGTCAAGAAGGGTGCTAATTAGCTCATATCATTAAAGATAAAGACCAGTTATGGTCATGCGATTGCATTGTGAAAGAAACGTTGTGGAATCGATCAGAAAAGGTTGATCATCTAGCATATAAGTATTGGTGTGTACTGCAAGGTTCTGGAATCTTCAAAATGATAAGAAATTTGGCCCAGTCTTCGTAAAGTTACAAGCACTGTACACAAAAAGATGTATATGGGACTACGCACACGTGCGCGACACGTGCGTTTATCTCTCACACACCAATAGATAAACTAATTTACCAAATATATCAATTAGTAGGCGGTTTCCCGGCAAAATTTTTATTATCATGTATTAGTCAAAACATACTCTTTCACATGATTGGTAATAAGAGCTTCCATTTTATTTTTTGAAATTGGGGCATTTCCAATACTGGTCTTTACCTTTAAAGCTGTTACAATATAAGAGAATGATTACAAAGATCAAATCATCAATTTGGGACCAGTCCAGAAGGGTTTTAACTCATATCATTTTAAACAGAGTTAACATGCACCCTTCTGGCTCTCAACAGAATAAATGAACATACTAAAAAGATAAAATGAAAATTAATTATATCAAAGGTTAATGTTATAAGCTTCGCTTTAAAAAAATATAAAGATCAAACCAAGATATAATATTGATCAAACAAAACATAATTAAGATCAAATAGTAGTTAGCTCAGATCATTACAAAACATTTCTTCAGACACACAAAATGATTCTGTTATGATATTTGTATGCAGATCAAACATGGCCATTAAAGGTAATACAAAGTTTTGGTATGGGTTCATGAATTTGGTTCAAATGAACATATTGGAAGCATATGCGATCCTACAATATTCAGTGATCGTTGTCGCGGATGAAATCGAGTCTAAAGTTATGATATTGTAAATAATAAACTCTTTATGTTGTATAGCTCCCTCTCAAGGTCAAGATATTAATTAAGCTATAAAACAATGTTTCTTGACTAATATCGACCGATGTTTGGAAATTATATATCACAACTACATATTCTGAGATTTTCATGGTCGCAGCTACCATTGTACGGCCGTAGGCTTTTTGAAATTTATCAAAATTTACCGGGAGCACGGGTAAATTTTTATATTCAAACTTTCTCAAAAGCAGAAGTGTTTTAGGGGCTAAATTTTCTACTGTTTATAATACATCCGCAGGGGCATCCAAATATATGAAAATTGTAAAGAATCACTATCCACCCAATTTTCAAAATTTCCCAAAACTTTGTATTACCTTTAAACCATGTACATAAAAGATGAAAATAATTTGTGCATACATCAATATGACAGAGTGAGCCAAGAGCCTTGTGCCTTTGTGATAGCAATTGCCATTCATGTATTCATGTCTTCATGTATTCATGTCTTCATGTATTTATGTCTTCATGTATTCATGTATTCATGCATTCATGTCCTCATGTTCTCCATGTGATCAAGTGGTAGGAATATTCCCCAGCTTTGACTGATTTCTCACAACCAGCATTTGTTCCAGATTCATTGAGTTGCTTTTGTTTGTGAATGATTAAATAAAACCTTTCATAAAAAAAGGAATATTCCCCAAGGAGTGGAGATGGTGCACACTGTTGTGCATGAATGGGTCTGATGACTAGGGCAATAATATCTGTAAATCATTTAAAGACGGTATTCTGTATCAAGGAATACATGAATCCATATTTCTTCTTATTAATATTCATCTCAATTAAGGATACTTACCTTAACAGACGATGACCCAGCGAAGACCTGCTCGACGTAGCGTGCTACATTGGGAGCAGCCATTCTCTCAGGGTCAGATCCCCCAATGTCCCTAGCAACAAGCCTGATGACAACAAGACAGAGACAGAAAGACAGTGAGAGAGGGAGACAGAGAGAGACAGAAACAGAGAAATAGAGTCAGAGAAATAGAGAGAGAGACAGAGAGAGAAATAGAGAGATCGAGTGAATGCATCATAAAAATGATAGCTTAAAGGAAAAGAAAACATTTTCCATTCATACAGGCTCTTTATTTCTTCAACCTTCAAAAACTATGAATGGTTTAATTTAAACTACCTTGGATGTCCACGTTTACCGATGTTTAGGCTCAGTCAGTAGAGCGTCTGCCTCACAACCGGGAGGTCTTGGGTTCGAACCCCAGCCTCGTCATACCAAAAGACGTTAAAAGAAGGGAGTTGCTGCTACCTTGTTTGGCGTTCAACAATGAGGGATAGAGCATTGTCGATCTGGCGCTGCTCAGTGGCTGCCGGGCTCACAATCAATTGGGCAAAAAGAATTTCCATTCTCGGTTTTACTTAATAAAATTTGGAGTGGACTTTAAAAGATTATTATTATTATTATTATTTATCTTTATTGGTATTTCATATATATTGTTTGTTAGTTTGTTCTTACCTGATTGCTAAGAAAGCATGTGTATGCTTGTAATTAAGCAACCAAGGGATCAACGGCTTAAAGTCCTCTTCGAGGGACTTGGTAATGATGAGGATTCATGCCTTACCAAAGGGCACAAGAGTATCAACTTGGTTTCAAACCCAGGACCTCCCGATTACGAGACCACTGCTCTACCACTGAGCCATCGCGCCTGTCTCATATTACATGGAGTGCAAATGGGATAAGAGGATACTATTACCTTCCACTTTCGATTCCATCAATAAATTTCTTGAGCTCATTGGAAGCCCCGTCAGAGTAGATGGTGAGAGAAGTCAGCTTGTTTCTCTTCTCCGGAACATCTTCACGAATCTCAAGGGGCTTGTAAGATAAAAATAGGCATATGGTTATCATCAATGACATGATCTCAAAAACACAGATCTGTGATTAGGATAAACTTTACATTTGTTTTCTACTGTCATTTCTATGCCTTGGTTTAAAAAACAAAAATGAAGTTGGTAATGTAATGTTGATTTGGCTGAAGAATATTACTAGAAATATAATCAATGACATGATCTCAAAAACACAGATCTGTGATTAGGATAAATTGTACCGGTACCTTTGTTTTCTACTGTCATTTATATGCCTTGGTTTAAAAAAAAATGAAGTTGGTAAGACCTAAAGTAATGATGATTTGGCTGAAGAATATTACTAGAAATATAATCAATGACATGATCTCAAAAACACAGATCTGTGATTAGGATAAATTGTACCTTTGTCTTCTACTGTCATTTATATGCCTTGGTGGTTTTTAAAAAAAAGAAGTTGGTAAGACCTAAAGTAATGATGATTTGGCTGAAGAATATTACTAGAAATATAATCAATGACATGATCTCAAATACACAGATCTGTGATTAGGATAAATTGTACCGGTACCTTTGTTTTCTACTGTCATTTTCTATGCCTTGGTTTAAAAAAACAAAAATGAAGTTGGTAATGTAATGTTGATTTGGCTGAAGAATATTACTAGAAATAAGGAAAGATGATAAAGTATGCATAATATTTGCTTTTATAACAGAGATCTGTTATTAGGATAATTAGTGCATTTATTTTCTACTGTCAAATTCTATGCCTCGAATGTAAAAGAAATCTATCAAGTTGGTAAGACCTAAAGTTTATGTGGATTTGACCAAAGAATATTACTAGTAGTAGTACTCTAAAGAAGGAAAGATATATGATAGGCAAAATATTTGCTTTTATAACCGATTACACCACTTCTAGAGTTTAATGTTGAACTGCAATGGACTGCAACTGCTCAGTTTCCCGCCCCCCCCCCCCCACTCAGTGTTATTGAGGGTACGCATATGTGTGTTCCCAGCACCCCTCCCCCCTTTTCAGCATAAGTCCGGTGTGTAAAGTCAATACGGGTGGACCTTTTTCTTTTGTTACGAGCCAGAGATTTTGGGAACACGCATGAGGTCCCTCCATTCCTGAAGTGGGGGGGGGGGGGGGGGGGGGGGCTCAGTTTACCACCACTTGTAGAAGTCTATTCATTGATAAAGGAAAACCTGCTAGACTGTCTTACCACATAGGCAGCTTGAAGGGCCCCTAGGGCTGCAGCCAGGACTGAATTAGGGTAGCCTGGGCTTGGGCATACGAACAGAAGAGGTCTGGTCATTCCTGCAGCTATTGCTCTGTCAAGAACAAGATTCATGTTTGATAATAAGCATCAGCCAGAAAAAACTTCGGAAAAACGACTACAGGCAAATGCTTGGAAACCGCAAATACTGCACAATGAATATATAGAGCCCTCAATGTTCAATGTGAGGCAGGGTGTACTGAAGGAATAGGGAAAGTTGTGCAAAGTCAACCTGCTATCGGTAAATACTTGTTTGAAAAATAATGCTGTGGGTCAATTATCTTCAGAATCCCTGAAGGATCAGTCATGTAAAGATACATTCCAAATGGCAAACAAATGAGAAAACGGGGGGAAGGGGGGGGGGGGGGGAAGTTTACCACACAGGTGAATGAGGTTTGATATTTACCTCTTAATCCCAGCCCCTGCTGCATCGGCAAAGTTCCTATGATCATCATAATCCCTGTTGATGGGTCCGGTCGGTGAGAAGACTACCCTATTGTATCCTGACACTGCAGAGTCTACAGGGATGAAAGTCACTCCCTTTCCTACTGTAGCATCAAGCTAACAAATAAGGAAACAAATACCGGTAAATATACAGACACACACAGATCGACATACTAACCAAAACAGAAAGAGGCAAGAAATTGTTATTTTATGACGAATGAACAAGACTTAAGATTAATTTCTCAAACTAAAAGAGTCATCTTCCTAAATTTCAAATATTATTCAATATTAAAATAAACTTCTGATTTTTCAATTTGTGGACTGAAACAAATATCATACAAATTTCTGCACCATCCAGGTGTCTTTTCTTGCTTTCTCCACTCTTCCTTTTAAGATGATATATTTCAGTAAACCCTTTGGCAACAATCATTCCACATTTTGTTGTTTGGTTCTTTAACTTATGATTCAGAGCTCTACAAAATATGCCAGCTAGATGCACAAGTAGAAAACGCAAACATTTCTGCACACACATGCATCTATTTTTGTCCATGTCTTTGATGCATTTGTTGCCAGGAATTTTAAAAAGGAAAATAAGCTTTACAATCCTTTAAATGGAAACACATTGAGAGATTCAAAATCTTTTTATTTCAATCAAGATTGGCACGTTTTTTCACCTTTATACAACATATTTACCCATGACCTGTATATTTACAGTAGGCTTGCGGGTGCACCATGTGAGAGAGAGAGAGAGAGGGTTGAGGAGTCCTGAAAAGGACTCTGACTCGGTAATCTTTCTTGGGGGTGTGTAGTCCTGAAAAGGACTGTTTGTTATCTTTCTTAGCTTTACTATAGTTCTAAGGAGAACTATAGCGCTTGGAGAGGATGAGTGGCTCGACGTTTCAAACAGATTGACTATCCGTCGTCACCTGTATATTGTTTTCAGAGACATTACATTTTATTCAAACAATTTGGCAATATATTATTGTTGCCAATTTGAAGAAGGATATGAGATCAATTTAGCCTTACCTTCTGATGTTTCAAAATAGCATCCCGAATGTGTTTCAGGTCAGCAGGTACAAGATCAAGATCCTTAGCGACAAGGATACATCCATCAATGTTATCTGTCGCTTTAGGAGTGATGTCAGATGTGAAGTTCACTTCACAAGGCAATCTGAAATGAATAAAGAGTTACAATAGCCACAATGTTGTTCATTTTCAAAATATGAATTTCTAGACAAAATACAAAAATACATTCATAATCAATCTTCACTGTCTGCATGCCCAACAACAGGAGCCAAGCTAGAGCACAGTCTTTCCATCATTATCATTTTGCCTTGCGCCTAGACTAAAAGGGATGAGATTTAGATGACGATGACGTCATGCACAGCGAGAGTTTAAAATACAGCCGCAAGATTTTCAACATGGATGGCGATTGTGACCCATAATTTCCTAAAAAGGGACCATTAAACAGATTGTGGAACCAATATATAATACTTTAATAGCCTAGCTAGACAATGGGCGTAAATCCTTACGTAATACCTATGGTTCAGGGGGGGGGGATGAATGAATAGATCATCCCCCCCCCCCCCCCCGAACAATAGGTATTACGTAAGGATTTACGCCCATGGCCTAGGCCTAATTTTCAATATGAGATGCACCGGATATGCATCCTGTTACATATGGAATTTCAATTTGGGCATATCAGTTTGGCTAAGTTTGGTGGATAGATCAATCCACGTAAGCTACACCGTAGCGCCTATGGTCGGTTTCTGTCTCTAAAGAGAGGAGCCGACCCTACCCCAAATCAGAGGCTAACGAACGAAAGAAACAGAAATTTCGGTCTAGTCCCTAGCCTGGTTAGCAGAGCTCAGAGGGCAAATCAAAATGAGGACTCAGACTCAGAGTCAGAGGAGTGATCCCGGCCCGCTTGCACATTGCACAGCACCGCGCCGCGCACCAGCTCCCCATCGCGCAGCGGACCTCGATACACGGTGAGACCGAACAACTCGGCAGCCAAGTTACCCAGCTTACGGTTGCATTGAAGCTGCAGCAGCTGGCCACATCATCACTAACATTCAACATTCCGCACTAACGCACTTCAATTCAATTCTTCAAAAATGTACAGAAATGCATGAACTTACAATTTAGCCGCCTCCATCGGAATAATTATCAATGCTGGTAGGGTAACAATGAAATGTGAAACGGCGTAGATCTTTTTTCAAAATCCGCCCTATCTAATCTCGCTTTGCAAGTTTAGGAAGTGTAGCAAAGAGCTGGCCTCGATCAGGTGATCAACTCGTGACATTCGTCTAGCTAGGATCTCGTGTGTGTCACGCAAGGTGGGCGTGGCTCAATGCATTGAAACTGAAATTCAGGGGGAAGAGAGGGGAGGGGGGAGGGGTATTTTCAATTTGCATAACCAAAACTGATATTAGAGGTCTACGTAATTACACAAAAGAAAGTGGGGGGAAATGTTCAAAAACTGAGTTCTTAAAAGTAACCCCATGTTGAAGTTTTGAACCCATATACTAGGCCACTGAAGATTAAACATCCCTGCTTAACTGTTAAAGGTTCGCTAGGCTCCCCCCCCCCCCCCAGAAATCCATTGCAGTATGTAGATAATTTATTGCAATTTCTGAGAAACATTTATAACTTCTGCATGCATGCCTTCACAAATTCCTTTTTGTTGTCTGCATGTCCTTCAATCCTCTTATTTAAATGTATTTGTATAATTTGTATACAGGCTTATATAGTCTTTCTCGATATGCCTATACATATTGCATCAGATTTTAATAGTGTAGGGATTTATTTTGAACTTCTTAAACTTCCCTGCATATATATGGTTCATCCCTTTCATACTAATAGTCATCCCTCGATCATCATTCACATTCACCCTTTTCATCCACCATCCTTTCGTCCCGCTATATCTCCCATGCTATCTCTCTCCCTGATTGGTTTCAATGTTCACCATATGCAGTCAAGCTTAAAGTATAATTTACATATACTATGAATAGTCAATATATACCTTTTGTTTATGTTTGAATATTCAAGAATACTTTGTGATGTTGATTTATACATGTACATGTATGTGACTATATTTGTTTCTTCTCATTTGCATGGAATTTGTGGAATGCTACATAGAATGTATCAATCTGACTGTACATTACAACATGGCTGCTGGGCTGCCTGTGTCAAGAGTGCTAGGAATTGTGTGAGGGCCAACTATACACATTAGGCCAAATGATAAACGGTAATCAGTTTAAACATATATCTATATCAGCATATAAGATTTGAAAATAACTATGTAATAAACTCTCTATTTAATAATGCTTTAATATTTTGTCATAACAGCTTTTATAGCCGCCTTTATAGCTGTCTATCTTTTATTATGTTCCTATTCCTTTTTCTCTTTCCCCCCTTTCTTCCTCACTTACTCTCCTTTCTTTGATCATATCTTCTCTCTATCTCAGTCATTCTTCTATTCTGGCTCACTCACGTACAGACAATGTACCTGTAGTTCTATTAACATACAATTCTTGAATGTATTATCTATGATTGTATCCAGCTCAGACGTTGATTGCAACATTTTCCACCCATTTCTGTCCTCTGCAATACTAGTGTACTCTTGTAACGTTTTCCCACTCCACTGGTCTTAAGAACCCTTAGTAGTGGGTCTAGTTTCATCAGGAATATGATACCATTTGGGCGTTTCCCAATAACAGGTGTTTTCAGGTACCAAGATCAAAATCGACATCCATGATAAAAATCTTGCAGCGGGAGTTTAACTCTCGCTGCGCATGGATGTCGATTTTGACCCATAATTTCCTAAAAAATGGACCATTAAACGGATTATTTCAGTCAAGTTAGTAAGTGGAACCGAAGTAGTTAAGCCTTTACCTAATTTACAATATATAATGAAGCAAATATGCATCCTGTGAAAGGAGTAATTCGGGGATAAGTTTTGCAAGTTTGGTGTACTGATTTGCCCACATAACCCTACACACTTCGCGGGATGGTCTGTTTCGGTCTCTAAAGAGAGAGCCGCCGACCCTACCCCAATAAGAGGCTAACGAACGAAAGAGACGAAAAATTCGGTCTACCTCTAGATATGAAAGGCAAGTTGGAGTATTTTCTGGTGGGACAATGGGTTCGCTGCTTCCGAGACTTAATTGTGCACACACAGGCACACACACTTAAGGTTTATCTTCTCGATAAATACTGTGACTCATAGAGTAGTTAATTTTTGTAGTTATTATGGTGCCAAGATCTATTATGTATTACTATAAATGTAAATTTTCTTATTTGATATTAATATGTGTCTAACTGAATATTTTCAGATTGTCAACCTCTTATTCCCTCCCCCTGTTGTCTTGTGCCCGTTGTGTGCTGTGCCTATTGTCAATGTGCTGTAGTCTTCTATTATTTCTCATATTTTCTCTTTTCTCCCGTCTTGTCTAGTCTCGTCTCTCGATTTTATTTTATTTATTTATTTATTTTATTTTATTTGTGTGTGTGTGTGTGTGTGTGTGTACACTTCTTGTTTTTTATACCCCCTTTTCCCTATTGTATTTTTAGGTAGTCACAAATATCTACTCATCATGTTTATCTGGCTCAGAGGGGACCCTAAAACTTACAAGCTCTGCTTTTACCAGGGTCTCCTCGTCTTTTTTTTAGTTAACTTTGTTTTTATCATTGCCATAATTTGTTATCTTGCATTGTAAATGTGTAATGATCTAATGTTATGCTCTATGTGTCATTTGAAAGGTAGACGAATAAATATATTATCTTATCTTATCTTATTAATTGGTAATTCAACCAAATCTGGTGTAAGCAAATTATGATACAATAACATGGACACCAACTACGATGTGGCTTTAATGTTTTCCTTTCTCAGCTTCCCTCTTAATTGTCCAGTACGAAGTCTGATTTAATCAAACAAAATGACTTTCATGTCTGGTTTTATGCTATGTCAGCACAATTAAACATGATTTAGTGCATCAATTGAAACTACATTACTGTGTGCAAAGTGCAGCTAGTCTGCAAGATACATTTGCATTTTGAATTTAAATGCATTTATCCCCTATACCACCACATACAACAGTGTGTGTGTGTGTGTGTGTGAGTGTGCGTGTGGGTGTGTGTGTGTCTGTCTGTATGTCTGTCTCTCTCTCTCTTCACATTCATTTTTCTCTAAAGAAGGAATTGCGAAAAAGAAGTTCCTAAACTTTTTTTTTCCTGATACTAATATTTGACCTAGCTGTCATAAAGATTTCTTTTTTAAATGAATGTAATAAAGCCCATCAATTGTGAATTGTGCAGTAATAGGAAGGAATCAGAATCAGAATATTATCAGGTATATGCATGAGAGAAAAAAAGTGATATGGTACAGTTGATTTAATGCCAGTAAAAAGAATTCAAAAATGAATGAAACAAACTTTTAAAGGAGGAAACATCTAATTATCAAAAAAGGTTGTGATATTTATTAAGAACCAAGCAAACTCTTGAAACAGCAATATGCTTCAAGTATAAATTAACTCTGGATTCTACAGTTTCATTTAAAAAGGAGAAGAAGAAAAAAACTTATGATTAAAAAATAAAAATAAAAGGAGTAGAACCCATGCAGTTTCACCGAAAAAAGGGGGTGGGCAGAGCGATTCCATTAATCTGTTTCCAAAATTAACTTGATGTCTTCATGGTCCAACATTTGCTCTTGGGTTTTTTTCATCAAAGTTACAGCTTTTAAAATTAAAATTAAAATTCATTTATTTTACGTCTCTTCAAAAAATACAATGTATGCAACAATAAACAATTTAACAACAACATTGTACAAAAAATAGACAAATGATAAGAAAAGATGCGTACACTGTGATGAAGTGGATGTGAGGGAGTAGCAAGGGCCATTGACCTGTCAAGGCTACTCCCTGTATTAACATTCATCACTGTCACAACTCAACAGTTACAATATACATGAATATAAGAAACTTTTGAGCTTAGAATGTATTTAAAGGCTTTAGGGTAGGTTTAGAGTCAAGTATAAGCATTGAGTCCAAGGTTCATGTGAAGAGTTTAACTCACAGTAAAAATTGACAATGATGCTGACGTTTTTGTACTAAAATCGTCCCTTTAGTGTCATATCAGCTTGTTCATCAAGTGCTGTCAGACAAAAGGAAAAATGTCTTGTTTCTCCCACATGGGTCGCCATGGAAATGGAAGAGTGAGGTAGTTATATAACCTTGTACAGTCAAACCTGTCTATAGCGACCACCAAGGGAAACACAAAAAGTGGCCTTTGTAGACAGGTGGTCTTTGTAGACAGGTTCCTTTAGTACATGTTTCAATGAGAAACCATTTTCAAGGGAAACAACAAACGTGGCCTTTGTAGACAGGTTCCTGTAGTACATGTTTCAATGAGAAACCATTTTCAAGGGAAACAACAAAGGTGGCCTTTGTAGACAGGTGGTCACTAAAGCAGGTTTAACTGTATTATCTTTGTGTCTGTATACCACCCAGTCTTCTAATCAGATCACTATCTGCTTGCTTCATGCTGAACTCGGGAGGTCTGAGCGCTGCTCCCATAGACACGGCTGGATTCCTGTAGGTGGTCTGTGACTGCCGGGCAGTTCTCGCGGAGCAGTGAAATTCCTTCACCCCACTACCATCGAGGATCCTCTGCAGGTTGCGCTCTGTAATGCCACCACCTGTGGACATGAATGGATGATTTAATCTAACCTATTACATTAGATATGATTTGATTTTGATATATATACAAATGCAGTGAAACCTGTCTATAAAGACCACCCAAGGGAGACAAGAAAAGTAGTCTTTATAGGCAGGTGGTCTTTATGTACAGGTTCCTTTAGTACATGTTTCAATGCATGAGAAACCATTTTCAAGGGAAACAACAAATGTGGTCTTTGTAGACAGGTAGTCTGTCTATACAGATGGCTACTAATGCAGGTTTGACTGTATAAGCTACAACCTGAGTTATAAGCTCATATCTTGGGCTAATAAAACCCAACTCACAGGTCAAAAGCCAGCATTCCATTGCAATCAAATTAAATCAAACCAAATAAAAGCACTACTTGTAGCTACTTGCGCCCTATATATAGCAAACGATGCTTAATCGGTTACCATTGGTCCCCCATGATCCCCTTTTTCTTATGTTAATTGAGAGCTGATTTGATGAGATAACCAACTATCAGTGACCATGCAGGGAGGTCTAATGAATCCCTCCTGGCAAAACTAGTGCAGTGGGGATTTCAGATTACTTTGAAGGTAATAAGATTTACTCCAGCTCCAGCTCAAGATTCAGTTCTTTTTCTTAATCTTTGAAATTAATAGTTTCACTTTAATAAATGATATTCTTTGAGTGAATGGCGTTTTCTTTTTGCAGTTTTAGGCTGATTAAAATTTCCACAAAAGAACGCTGTTTTCGATGCAGTATCAAGCTGAAAATTTCCCACAAAGGTCAATTAAGCATGAATATTTTTTCATTTCCAGTATACAGACTGATCCTCCAGCTGTGACAAAGCCATGCTAAAGGGAGTGTAGCTTGGCAAATACTGGTTAATTAACGCCATTGCTGGGGTCGCATCGTCCGTAGTCGTATTATACCTGATTGGCCCCCGCGTCAGGCCACTGGAAAGACACATAGTCTTGTCAGGCTACACTCCCTTTAAAGCCCCACTGCACTACATATAGCAGGGGGGGGGGTTAGACCTCCCTGCATGGTCACTGACAGGTGGGTACCTCATCAAATCAGCTCTCAACAAACATAAGAAAAGGGGACCATGGGAGACCAATGGTCACCGATTAGGCATAGAGGCCGCAAGTATATAGATATAAGCAGTGCAGTGGGGCTTAAACACTCTACATTGGAGACATGGACTGACCTGGCATGATGATTATTCTTCCCTGTGCCCTCGTCACAAGTTCAGTGATCATGGGAAGTCCTTCTAAGACGGTTGACTCTTGACCGCTGGTCAGCAGACGGTCAAAACCAAGAGAGATGATGTCCTCCAGAGCAGCATACCCATCGGCACACATGTCAAAAGCTGGACAAAGAGAAACGGCAAAGGGGGAAGAGAGTGACATAGAGACAGGAGGGAAGGGGAGGAGGTGGGAAGAGGGAGGGAGAGAGAGAGGGAGGGAGGGAGGGAGGGAGGGAGGGAGGGAAGGAGGGAGGGAGGGAGTTAGAGAGAGACAGAGGGAGGAAATGAGATTGGGTAGAAAGGGAGGGAGGTATAGTGAGGGAGGAAAGAAAGTGAGGATGAGAGAGAGACAGAAGGAGATGGATAGAGAGGAAAAAAAGAGGAATAAGAGAATTAAAAAGGGGAAATGGAGTAAGGGCGAGAGAGATAGAGAGAGAGAGAGAAAAAAAAAGAGAGAGAGAAAGAAAAAGAAAAGAGAGAGAGAAGTTAAGTTATAATGCTTCTAATGCTTTTATAAGACAATTTTGAATTCTCATTAAAAAAAATCTTTATACTCATATTTACTTTAACATCAGAATTTGAGGGAAAAAAATATATTTTGAACAGATTTAGATTTCAAAACATTTACATTTCATATTCAATCGGATATACTGTATATATTTGTTATCAACTACATAGAACCAAAAAGCAATTATAAAATAAATCAGACAACCGTTACTCATCATGCGTTACAGTTGCAGCATACTTTAAAAGCAATAAAAGAACTCTTCCCATATAATTACCTCTGTGAAATGTTGTTGGTAGTGGTCTGCATAGGGCTAAATGGAAAGTGAACAAAATAAAATGTTTCAGCAAAAAGTACATCATAAAGTACAAGATCTGTAACTCATTTTGAAGACTTCAAGGTTACTTATTTTCCCCAACATCAATATAAAAGGAAAGTAAAACAGTATGATCCTATTTAAGTCAATAACTACTGATAATTAAAAATTTATCTTTAAAAGGTGACATATTCATTTAATTCTTGATAGATTTTTAATCCTCCTAATTCCACAGAGTATACAAGCATATATCATAAATAAACAAAATATATTAAAGCGATAATGCTCCTCATCTGTTTCATTGTTAATTCGGACAGAATATTATTTTCCATTAAACAAATATACATGTAGCATTCTGGATGTACTCGTATTTGTTTCATGATGGAAGAATAACTACCAGAGTTTTTGATAGATTACGTATAGTTCAAACTCTGGTGTTCTTGGGCAGGATGTGCTACTCACAGCATTGCAATGGTTAACACGTTCTTCATGAAATGATAGGTGACATACCCATTAATTCTCTACATCTGTCCTTGTCAACATTTCCATCACTAAAAAGAGGATAATAAAAACGAAGCAGATCATACGGATAACAATACAGTGTTTAAAGGGATAAAGTTGAGTTCTTGTTCCAGACCGCAAACTCCTCCAAAGTGCATGGTTATTGCTCTTATTCTTATTTGTATGAAGAAAAAAATAATTTAACATTTAAATTTATAGGTTGAAATTAAGTATTCCAAATTATCAACATTTCCAATAAACTTGATTTAAATAGTAACTTATGTTTAAATCACCAATAAACTTGAATTAAATAGTAACTAATGTTTAAATCACCAAACCTGCTGCTAAATAATGAAATACTTAAAATGAAAAAGGGAAAAAGAAGACATTATTTATTATAATCCTGTATTAATGGTTCAAAATATTACCAACAGTGATTTAAATAATCACTAATGTTTAAATCACCAAACCTACTGCTAATTAAAGCCCAAGTCCACTCCAAAAATAACTTACTTTCAATAGAACCAAAAAAATCAGACAAACCAATCAAAAAAGGTTTGAGCAAAATCGGATAACTAATAAGAAAGTTATGAATGTTTAATGACATGAAATACTTTGAAAATCACTACACAAATTGGCAACTCACTCATGAGTCTGTGACGTATGGTCCTCACTATCCACAAATTATTTTCTTTATATTGATAATATAAATTTCCTATTTTCACCCTAAGAATCTTATTTCTTCACACCAGCATCCAAGTTAGATTGTTAGTCATGTGTTTTTGTGTGGATGCACAAATAAAGAGTAATTTTTGTCCAGTTAAATCATGAAAAATTGAATTTTTATAAACTATTTATATAAAAATCAATAATTATGAATAAACAATATTCAGAAAATAGTATCAATTCTTCAAAATTCATAAAAGTTTTTGGGAAATGTCATGCATGCAATATGATGTAAGTCATATAACCTGGGCAAAGGCATGGGGAAATCAAGTTTTGGGGGATAAAAAGGGAAATTAATGTGATTAAACTATATGAAGCAATTGATAAGTTGTGAGGACATGACGTCACAAACTGATAACCATCTTGGCAATTTGTGTTGTGAATCTCATTGTTCCATAGTTTTACATACTTTTTCAAAAATTCATAACTTTCTTATTAGTTATCCGATTTAGCTCAAACCTTTTTTGATCGGTTTGTCTGATTTTTCTGCTTTTATTGAAAGTAATTTATTTTTCGAGTGGACTTGTCCTTTAATGAAATACTTAAAATGAAAGAAGTACAAAGAAGACATTATTTCTTATGATCCTGTATTAATGGTTCAAAATTCTATACATTTACGATTACAACTGGCAACCCCCCCACCCCTGACCGGACACAACTCCCTTATTAACATAATTGATTACTTTGTGACTACTCCCAGCACAAAACCATCCGCCCCATGTTCTTTCATCAGCTTGATATCTTGCTTCATCACTTGGAATTCCAGGATGCTGTAAACAAAGTCCCCTCCTCTCGGCCGAATCAGAATGAAGACTGGAAGACTCGGGCATTCTTGCTTGATCACTTGAAGCAAGCCTGTGTGTCGGTAAGAAACAGTAGATCATATGGTATGAGGAGGGGGCACAGAGGGTGCACATATGAAAAGAAAGAGAAAAAAAGAGAAAAAAGGGGAGGAGAAGGCAAAATTTGACAAAAGGAGATGATAAGACCCCCCCCCCCCCCACCCCCAATGAAATAATAGCCTATTAACTGCTGGACCCATGCTATGTTCCTGGAAAGAAAAATGAAATTGGTAATAAAGGAAAGATAAATTGACTGGAAACAAAAGGACAAAATCACAATTTCTATCATACTGTAATTGTTTTTTTGGAATGTGAGTATAGCATCTGTCTTTGCACTTGTACTATGATACATATTCAGTATTCAATGAGGAGAACAATTTTTCATCCTTGCATATAATAATAATAATAATAACACACAGGCTCATTACTACAATTGACATGTCAAAAGCATTTCCCCTATCATTTGTCTCTATTTATCCTTATTACGTTTGATTTACAAACTGATCAAACCTTTCTCTTTTTTTTTTTTTTTTTTTTTTTTGGGGGGGGGGGGGGGGTGGTCTGTTCTTTTCTAGTTTCACACATTTGGACATCAGTACGTACTCACCCAGGCTTGGAGTTGTTCCTCCTTCAAACAGATTTGCACAGAGCTCGACTCTAGCTGCCCCTAAAAATAATTAATAGGGAAAATTAAAGTCTTTATGATTCTTATTGTCATGATTACAGAGATTGAATATCACACAACACTTTTAAATAAGGAATATGATAGAATAATTATTTTAATATGACAGACTAACAATCTGCAGACCTGTACATATTCATAGCAGAAATTGATTAACTTTGGGGGATTTATTTTGAAAGACTTTTCATATTGATTAACAGACTATTAATTAATGATGTTTAAAATACATTCATTGAACTCACAAAGTCACTGCTTAGTAAGGTTGTAACTAACCAAGGGACGGCGTCTCTATATAAGTGGTTTGTAATTGTATGCAGTGGGAAGGTGCGATAAAAATTGCTACTATTATTAAATCAAGTTACCCTTTACTAAGACAGAAATAACCGTCTGGTACGTACGGGTCATTCTTTAATAAAACTGACATTTGTCAACATGCCGGTCAGAGGAGCCAGATGTAATCTCAGCGAAACGACCGTTGATATCAGAGACTGAAGCTTTCGGTCTACCCTTTTAAGCTATCACACACAGAATCACAGCGAAAAATCAACTTAGAAAGACGATCACTCTACTAAGAAATCCAATGCACAAATTGCATGAAATTCCTTTTCATCTATCTGTCTATAGACCTGTGAATGAATCAAGAGATTTCTGACCATGCAGAGGAGTTAGAGGATCCTCCTATTAATATTATGTATTAAAACATTAAAACATTAGTAAATTTGGACTGATTCATGGTACTTTTTTTTTATTACGAATTTTACAGTCTATAACACTTAATCATACTGGCACGACTGGCAAACGTCCAAAGTCACCGAAAGGCAAAAGTGAACTTCAAAGTTCAACTTAGATTTACGATGATTACGATAATGTTGTATTTTTGTAAGTTTCATTTAAGAAATTGTACACTATTCTGCAGCTGTCTGCACCGGCACCTAGCTGTCACAACACCCAGTTCAGCTTGGAAAAGTTGCTTCACGGATTATCTCGTCAAAGTTCAAGCCAATTAGGTTCATTAAATTGCATTGTACCAAAGTGAAACGAACCTCTTTTTCACTCAGCTCAACTCTGTAAAAAAAATTGCGCCACCGGGCCATCTCTTCCACGACCGAAGATCCCCGGAGCGCGAGCGCTCTGGGCAGGGCTCCTTTCCTCGACACTTTTCCCACGACGCGAGGCGAGGAATGGAGCCATGCAAGAAGGACGGACAAATTTAAGGCACAATTCCAGAAATGTGATGCATGAGTAAATGTAAAAATAAAACAAAGAAAAAGTATCATGATTACCTCCATCCTGAGCAGCGATTGCTGATTCAACTGAATCTATACAAATCTCCATACGTAGATCCAGTTTTGACGTAGTTTAATGCTCTTCTTGCCTCTAAATCTAATTAATATTTTGCGACAACAACAAGTGGGCGTGGCTTGGAACACGCGGTGTTTACAATGTCTCTTTTCAGGCGACACTAAAGTGTTATTAATTTTTAAAATGCTAAATAATACCAATATTAAGAGCCTACTTGTTCAATGAAATAGACCCTATGTCATATAATTTATCAAGAATCCTGAAAGGAGTAAAATATTTTTTTATCAGATTCAGACATCTAATTTACATGTACTTGTATTGATTCATGATATAAACACTTTTGCCTGAATTCGAAACTTCGTCGTCAGCTCCGAGAAAGAAAAACTCAGGTGAGTTAAATAATGATTGATATCCCCTAAAATGTCCATATAACCTTATTAATAGGAAGTTAGTTTTATAATGAAATTAATTCCTAACATTCAAGTTGTTGTTAAAGATTATTTGTATTTAATTTGTTTGTCTAAAATAGATTATAGACCTAGATCTATATTGACATAATTTTTAGGAACAAAAACATGACACCCTATTGTTGATGTGGGACAGTAGTAAATTGATTGAATTGCTGTGTTTTGTTATTGTTGACAAAACTTAAAAGGAAACAGTCTCGATTTTGTTTGCCTTAAGATCCCCCCACAGAGCACACAAGCTGGGTCATATACATAAATAATATATTGAAATGTATTGTTGCTGAGTGCATCGAATTTATGTTTGGAATGGAAAGTTGTTGTTTTTTATTTTTATAGGGTCTAGACTTCTAAATCAAAATCTAACTTTGACTCAAAGTACTTTGAGCACACATCATAGGTGCATTACTATCCTGGCTGTGTATTAAAAGCTGTGCTATTGATTCTCAACATTTCAAACACCACTGTACAAAACTCAACTGAGTTCACTCAAAATCGGTACTTTAGTGACGATTGATGACAACTAAATAGCAGTAAAATACAATTTTTTCAACTTTCTGATGTTAGAAAGAATAATTTTAAAATTCAAATTGTGAGTCCACTGTCAGTGTCAAACTTGCCGATCAGTCGCATCGGCCTGATTGTGTGTTATGAGTGTATTGACTATTCATGTATTCAAATGCTGCCTATTAACATGTAGTGCAGTACGTGCTAGAGGTCAATACGCATTAGCATTGACTCTCTATGCTTTGCTGGAGTGAGTTTGAGAGGTTACATAAAATAAATTGTCGTATTATTCTTATACTCCATTTGTTATTCTCAAAATATACTTATTAAAGCCCTACTTATTATCTCTTTTTCTTTCTAAAAAAATAATTTCACTATGCCCATCTGTAGTCAAATAAGTACTTATCAAAGTAGACTGTCATCTTTCACATCCTGTTTATTTCACATTTGTATGACCTATGATCAGATGATTAGTTCTTTTTTAGTCAAGATCTGCCAGTGTTAGTAAAAAAGAAAATGGAACAACATAATACAGATTCATCATTTTCCCCTTGTCATTAAATCATACTGATTCAAGACAGTTCAATTCAGTTGTGTTGAAAAGAAGCTTAACATAATGTCTTTTACTATTTTCTGTACTTTCTGCAGGCAGCATGTCTTCACAGAAGCGCCAAGGCTCAGGGGATGACACAAACACCTCAAACAAGAAACGTCAGAAACAAAATGATTCTGGTAGGTCATCTGGAATTTTCTCTGGTTTAAGTGTCTTCATGCTCCAAGCAGGTCTTGGGAAAGCGAGGACAGACATCTTCAAGAAGCAATTGGTGAAACATGGAGCTGTGGTGAAGCATGCCATAGATGACCAGACAACCCATGTCATCGTCGATGAGGAGATGACATTCCCACGGTTTTGCCGGATCATGAAGTACGAGGAGTCTCAAGTACCTGATCGACTGAAGATCATCAAAGCCCGATGGCTGAGCTCTTGCCTGTCAGAAGCGTCATTGGTGGATTTTGAAGAGTTCATCCTGGCTCCCGTGAGGTCGGAAAAGTTCAAGTTATTCACGCCGCCGAAAGAAGAGACGAAAAGTAAGACTGAGGATGTGGAGAGCAGTGACGGCAAGCCAGAGCCTCTCCAAGTCCAAGGTTCAAACATTCCGGGAACATCAAAGCAGATCCCTGGTACGGGAGCATCCACAGTGACTACAAGTCCCTCCAAGAGGGTTGCAGTGAGGGGCTCTGACAGTGATGATAGTAACTATGTACCCAGTGATGATGACGATGGAGTTGGGAGTGGTGATGATGAGGAGTCGAGAGGGAAAATATTTTCTTCAGACGTAGACTCGTCTTCTAATGTTTCTACTCCAAACACCTCACCATCCAAACTGCCAGTAAGAAAATTTATGAATTGTAGAGCCTTTAATACAAGATTGTATTTAGTTCCATAGCAGTGAAAATCTGTCTATATTAAGTACTATAAACGAAGAGAAACAGAAAAAGTGGCCACGTTAGACAGGTCACAGGTGGCTGCTTTATTTACACGATGCTCAAAGTTTCATGACAGTTATGATAATGGTATTATGAACATCAATCACAATTGTTATGCATTTTGTAAATTTTTTTCCCCCTCTTTTATGAAAAGGCATGTTCTTGTGGAGAAGCTATATGGTCAAAGCAGTATTATCCAAGAGGTGAAAGTATGCAAACTTGATGGCCTATGTTCTCCTAAATTGTTTAACCCAATGCTGGGTTAGATCTTTTGTAATTTGTTTTGTTCATATCAGTTTAAACGAAGGAAGTTAGTTTAAGGTCGAGACTTTCTTTGTTAAACCTGTTGACTGTTGCATTGTCAAAGTCTCATAGGCTTAAGACAGGGACCATCAGATTCCCATAGGCCCGTAGGGAACCGGTTAAGTATGATCTTAGAATAGATTCAAGGTCGGATGTAAGTAAATAAGTTTAACCCAAAGCCAAGAGTTCATTTTTGTTTCCAATCCATAGTTTCAGCAGAGACCGCTAATTTTGTTTACAATTTCCTTTTTGTCTGGGGACACCTACAACAGGGTTAGATCCAGATCAGAGCAACCTGCATCCGAAAGTTTAGACATTTTCTTCAGTATTAACTTCATCTGTCTTGTAAATCAATTTTCAGAGAGGAAACTGGGTTTGTTCTCGGCCATCAACAGCTTACAAGGAAACTCACAATCAGCACATCACAGAGAAACTAGAGGTATGTCAGCAGGCATGATGGCATGTCATATAATTGTTTTAATTGCGTCTAGATACCGCTTAAAGGGACTTGGTAACATTGTCCAGATGAGAGATAGTGGTGCTAAGGTAGTGACTTCAATGCTAGATGTCAAATTAAAGATGATATGAAAGTTTGAGTGAAGACAGACCATTATTAAGGATAAAAATTGGGGAAAAGATGATCTGATCGACTCCTTAATTCTCCCTACTATATTATTACAATTTAATTACATTTTAGATGAATGTAAATGGTCACAAAGAAATGAGTTGGCTCTATATACCTTTCCAGACATTTTAATGTTGAAAGATTTTTAAAAGCCTGTATTATGTCGTAGTTTCATGAAAAAACGTTTGGGAAAATTCAAAAATGGTTGTAAAAATGTACTGTTAGAGGGTGTTGCACAGTGACGCCTTCAAAGAAAACTATAAATATTTTTGTGGTTTGAGAATTTTTTCAGGATTTTGTGCATGTTAGAGGTATTACTAATACTCTTTATTGGAGCCTTTGCCCCAGATGGTTCCAGTCATTCAACATCTACTAAAAGCGCAACAGTCATTCAACCTCCCTGCAGATATCAGCCTACCGGTACACTCTTTTAAAGGGATCTGGTAACTTTGTCTCAGATTCTGAAACAAAATCCTGGATTTAGCTCATGTTGCAATGATAATTACAAACCTTTAGATCAGTCAGGAACCCCATGACTTTAACAAGCCAATCGCCTGTCCGATTATCAAGATATTTATGATTAGAAATCAAAACCAAACGGTTTTCATAACACTACCGTCTATTAATAATAATAATAATAGCTAGTTCTTATATAGCGTTTTTCAGGACCGAAGGCCCTCTCAAAGCGCTTTACATATATATATATATTATTACCCCGGTCATAGGATTCAGGCTTACCCGCACACAATGTATGCACATTCTCCACTCCCTGGGGAAAACGAGTATGGTAAAACCGGTCACTCAATTTTTTTACTTTTTTGAGGCACTTCTAGACAATTTTCAAGCATGATTTTTTTTAGGACTTCAATATTACACCATATCACAGCCACTGATAACACGTAGGGCCGTGCATCTCAGATTTAACATTGTTAAACGATGTCTTTAAACTTAGAATTTGAATGTCTCTATTTCACCCGCTATTTGCTTTATCAACAAATATTCTGTATCTATTAATCACTTTGTGGATTATTTTACTTTTCTATCAGGTTTTAATGAAAGCCTACGAGAACACCCAGGACAGATGGAGAGCTCTTGGGTACAAGAAAGCTATATCTGCACTCAAGAACTATGGCAAGGACGTGACAACGTGGGAAGTGAGTTTCCAGTCCTCAGAACCACAACTAGTACTAGCCAATATGTTCTGTTTTTTTATTAACATCATCAAAGTCAGAATACATTTAATACAACAAATTTGTACACCTGGGTTACCAGAAACTTCAATGATCAAGTAAAATGACAATTGCCACATGATAAGATACGTTCTTAATGGCACAACAATAACATTTGAAATTATCAGAGTCTTTAATAGCGGAAGATTGTAGATCAAGGCAAGAAATTAGCTGGAGGATAATAATTAGAGGGTAGGAGAACTACTGGATGGGATCCACAAGTTGAAAGGTCACATAACGTTTTGGGAAGTACTGGAGGGAGAGGTAGATAGCAGGAAGGGCAACGGTCAATTGAGGTACTACTTGAATTACAAAAGAGTCAAACCTACAATAGATTAATGGAAATAGGGTACAGGATAAAGATGAATGGAGATAAGTTTATCGTCAGATGTTTCTTGTATCCTCTACATGTACCTTCACCTTCTTGTATTCTGTATTTGTTTAAACATTGATGAAAGCAATATACTGTTTTCATACTCGTTCAGTAATATTGATCAGCACTTAATACACAGAACATCAAAGTAGTATCCCAAATCATAGTGGACCCCTTTAAAAACCAACTTAAGTTGAAGGGGTAATCCACCCCACATGTGGAAATGTAAATAAATTTAACAAAAAATAGGTTTGTATAACTTCATAGTCTTCCATTTTATTTTTCTTCCCAGGAAGCCAGTGCCATCCCTGGGATTGGAACCAAGATGGCGGACAAGATCTTGGAGATCCTAGAGAGCGGACACCTGAGGAAGATAGACCATGTCTGCAAGGGGGAGGACATGGAGGCTATAGATCTCTTCAACAATGTATGGGGAGCCGGACCTACGGTGGCCAGAGAGTGGGTGCAACAGGTAAAGTGCTTGAAGACATCCATGATTTGATTGGATCTGAGAAGGATGCTAATAATTTCATGGACAGAAAGAATTTCTAATAATGAGGTATTTGCCATGATGAAAGCGTCTGAATAATATAAGAGGTCACCAGCTGAGCTTCTTGGGTCATGTTATTTGGAAGAATGGTTTGGAAAATCTTGCACTGACTGGAAGAATCGATGGGAGGAGGAGTAGGGGTAGAAGGAAGATTCTGCGGATGAGTAGGTTAAAGAGCGGGATTTCTGAAAGTGGAATTGATCTCAGGGAGAATGAATTACTTCATAGAATATATGGGACAGAGAGTTGTGGCATTCCATGGTCACCAACGTCTCAGGACATGTCACTTAAAGAAGAAGGAGAAGAGGTATGAATGGAGTAAAACAATGATAGGGGTTAGAGCAACAATGAAAGACAGACAAGTAATGGGAACAGAGAGACCAACAAAAAAACAAAGACCCAACAAAATGTTGTAAAGCCCATAGATCTCTTCATTAATGTATGGGGAGCTGGACCTACAGTGGCCAGGGAGTGGGTGCAACAGGTAAAGTGCTTGAAGACATCCGTAATTTGATTTGATCTGAGAAGGATGCTGAGAAGGATGTTAATAATTTCATGGGAAGAAAGAGTTTCTAACAATGAGGTATTTGCCATGGCAGGAATAAGACGAAAGCTTCTGAATAATATACATTGTAAGAGGTCGCCAGCTGAGCTTCTTGGGTCATGTTATTTGGAAGAATGGTTTGGAAAATTCTTGCACTGACTGGAAGAATCAATGGGAGGAGGAGTAGGGGTAGAAGGAAGATTCTGCGGATGAGTAGGTTAAAGAGCTGGATTTCTGAAAGTGGAATTGATCTCAGGGAGAATGAATTACTTCATAGAATATATGGGACAGAGAGTTGTGGCATTCCATGGTCGCCAACGTCTCAGGACATGTCACTTAAAGAAGAAGGAGAAGAGGTATGAATGGAGTAAAACAATGATAGGGGTTAGAGCAAGAATGAAAGACAAACTAGTAATGGGAACAGGGAGAATGAAATAAACATAGACCCAACAAAATATCGTAAAAACCATAGATCTCTTCAATAATGTATGGGCAGCTGGACCTACCATGGCCAGGGAGTGGGTGCAACAGGTAAAGTGCTTGAAGACATTGGTGTTTTGGTATGTTGGAATTGGTAGGACTATGGTAGAGCCACAATAAACTAAACATATCAGATAAAAGGAGAGAAAGAAAGACAGACAGACAGGATATCAGAGAGATAGAGCAAAGGTGAATTAAAAAACAAGAAAGTATAAGTTATAGAAAGAGAAGAGAGAAAAACCTTGTTTTTACACAAATGTACATTTAAAAAATCAAAAGGTGTAGAGATGAAAAGATGAAGGGAGAATGAATAACACAATGGGTCTGATTACAAATTTTTGAATGGAATGAAGGAAAAATGGAATTGTCTGTACCGTATGTAAGTATGAAATAAAACAGTATTGATCTTTCATGTGTACGGTATGTTATAAAAGACTGCCATCTACTGTTCATTTGATCTAAATCTCAGTAGTCCAGTCTGCTGATGTATTCAAACTGTATGTAGAGTTGTTACACAAACATGCTCTTGTTTACAGAAGTCTTGCATGAGCCTTGTTTGACATAGCAGCAACTAATGTCCACTCAAGTAGATCCCACCAGAATAGCTACAATGTATGAAATGATACACTTTAAAATAGATTTTCACCAGTCTTGGCTTTGCAAAGAAGCTTTCACATATCTGAACTGATTTCCCAAAGTGTTCTCTTTCCCTTTCTTAATGAATACAATATATCATGAAATATCTTATGGGCTTTTTAAAATTGTTTTTAATTGAATTCCTCTTGACCAATTACAATTTTTATGCCTCCATTACGAAGTAGCAGGAGGCATTATGTTTTCTGGTTGTCCGTCCGTCCGTACGTCCCGTTCTCGTGATCGCGTTATCTGAAGAGCCGATTAATGGATTCCTGCCAAACTTTGGTCATGTATGTATCTTGCAGAGCCAATGAACTGATTAGATTTTGGGGTCACGAGGTCAAAGGTCACAGGGCTCATTATGTATGCAAAAACAGCTCGTGATCGCGTTATCTCAAGAACCGATTGATGGATTCCTGCCAAACTTAGGTCATGTATGATACTTGCAGAGCCGATGAACTGATTAGATTTTGGGGTCACAAGGTCAAAGGTCAAAGGTCACATGGCTCATTATGTATGCAAAAACAGCTCGTGATCGCGTTATCTGAAGAACCGATTGATGGATTCCTGCCAAACTTTGGTCATGTATGTATCTTGCAGAGCCGATGAACTGATTAGATTTTGGGGACACGAGGTCAAAGGTCACAGGGCTCACTATGTATGCAAAAACAGCTCGTGATCACGTTATCTCAAGAACCGATTGATGGATTCCTGCCAAACTTAGGTCATGTATTTTACTTGCAGAGCCGATGAACTGATTAAATTTTGAGGGTCATGAGGTCAAGGTCAAAGGTCATGCGGCTCATAATGTATGCAAAAATAGCTTGTGATCGCATTATCATTAGAACAGATTGATGGATTCCTGCCAAACTTAGATCATGTATGTATCTTGCAGAGCCAATGAACCGAGTAGATTCTTGGGTCATGAGGTCAAAGGTCAAATGTCATGGGCTCATTATGTATGCAAAAATAGAACTGACAGATGGATTACTATTTAACTCAGGACATCTTGCAGAGCCAATGAACTGAGTAGATTTTAGGGTCATGAGGTCAAAGGGTCATGAGGTCAAAGGGTCATATATGTATATGAGAAATCGCTTGTAATCACGATATTCTGAGAACCTGTTAATGGATTACAATTGAACTTGAATTTGAAAAATTTCTTCTGTTTTGGTTTGTAAACTTGCTCTATGACGGAGGCATCATTTTCGACTGCGCGCAGTCGAAGTTCCATCTAGTTTGTTCTTCTTCAGTGCTATGACCAATGTATTTTTTAACTCGGTGAAAGAGAATTGAACACAGAGTGAGAAAACTTGTAAGAGAAAAAGAAAGATAATCAAAAAAAATATTGAAAGTTTAAAATTATTTGTTGTTTTTTGTTTCAGGGTTTCAGGACCTTAGAAGATTTGAGAGAGAAAGCCAAGTTGAGCAAACAGCAGCAGATAGGTCTCAAACACTATCATGAGTTCCTTGAAAGAATGCCCAGACAAGAAGCAGGAGATATTGAAAGGACTGTAAGTACAGGAGGAATACGCCCTTTCACGGTTAAGGCCGCCATTTTAATTTGCGAGTAAACATTGCATCATCAATGTTTTCAGATGTGCATGTATTGTTACATTACTGACTGCGCTGTGCGCTCACATCTTTTGACATGGGCGCCATTTTAAATTACGAGTAAACAACTTTGTTTACTCGTACTTTAAAATGGCGCCGATGTCAGCGCATGCGCACTCTTGCAACCATGATGAAGATGGTCATATAGTGGTGATGATAAGGAGGAGGAGGTGGTGATGTCATGGTTTAGTGATTCATTTACTTGACTCTCAATCCAAGGTTTGAGGGCTCATATATTTCATAGAATCCGGGCTAACTCGGACCCGGGGACAACTCGGCCCACTGCAAAAAAAGGTCATTTTGTGTCATTTTACCCTTACCCTTATCCTAACTCTAACCCTGACCCTAAACCTTAACCTAACCCTAAACCTATCCCTTAACCTGAAAAAAAATGACAATTTTTGCCGCGGGCAGAGTTGTCCCCGGGTACGAGTTAGCTCGACTCTATTTCATATAATGAAAATTAACAATTTTATTTGTATTGCCTTCTCTTCATGGGGCACAAGGGTAGATCACAATCAGTTTAAGAGTATTTTTTACTAGTTATGCTAACTTGTGAAATTTGCTCATCAGCTTGTGTGATATACCTTTGTATCCTTATCAACAATAAAGATTCTACTCAGTTATATAGACTTCTAGACATTAAATGCCAACACTTTGAATTCTTCATTTTAAGTGATAAACCACATGACCATAGTTTCTTAAAGGGGAAGTCCACCCTGAACTTAAGTTGTTTTTAATAAAAGCAGAACAGTGAGAGAAACATATCAGTGAAGGTTTGACGAAAATCCGACAAAGGATACAAAAGTTATGAATTTTTAAAGTTTTAATTTTGTGACGTCACATGCGAGCTGCTCTCCTATACGTTGTGTATACTGTAAATTCCATAAATTGCCATTTTCTCAGAAAAATAATTATTATTTTACCTGTGCATTCGATATATTATCAGACACATGCTTTTATACACGCCTCTATGAAATAGATCCATTCCTTCATCAAGAACCATGAAAAGGGGGCAATTTATGGAAATTACAGTACACAACATATGGAAGAGCAGCTCGCAAGTGACGTCACAAAATTAAAAATTTAAAAATTCATAACTTCGTTATCCTTTGATTGATTTTCGTCAAACCTTCACTGATATGTTTCTCTCATTCTTCTGCTTTTATTAAACCCAACTTAATTTCAGGGTGGACTTTCCCTTTAAATACACATCCTCGTTTTGGTGATTAAGGTGAGCTGTACTAACAATTATGATGATCATTTCCTTTTTAACAACAAAACAAAGGAAAAAGAGAGTAGAATAGGAAATGATGGTGTAGTCACATTACATGGTACTGTGAATGAGTTGTGTGGCAGGAAGTTTTTGCAAGGTACATGTCGTTTTCTAAATGCTCATGAGATTGGCATTGTTTTAAGTAATTTAGTCTACCGGTAATCATAATTCCCTTTTGACAGGATTTCTAAGAAGTTTGATGACTCTTTCTCAGTTCCTACGGAAGAGAAACATGGATATATTGACCCACACACATGTATATCTAACCTTTACTTCTTAATTGAAAGAATAGATAGAAGTGAAAACTTATCAATTCTGATTTTTTTTTTTTTTTTTTTAAATGTACTCCTTTGCATAATGAGGTACAATGAGAATTTCTCCTGACAAGCTTCGCATGAAAAATAGGTTAATCAAACTTCCCAATGCCTTTGATAATAATGATAGTAATCATGGTAGTAGAAATTGAAGTAGAAGTCATACTATTACTACTAGTAGTAATAGTAGTAGGAGTAGAAGTTTTACTAATAGTACTAATAGTAGTAGTAGTAGTAGTAGTAGTAGTAGTAGTAGTAGTAGAAGTTTTACTAATAGTAGTAGTAATAGTAGTAGTAGTAGTAGTAGTAGTAGTAGTAGTAGTTGTCTGTAGTAGTAGTAGTTGTCTGTAGTAGTAGTAGTAGTAGTAGTAGTAGTAGTAGTAGTAGTAGTTGTCTGTAGTAGTAGTAGTTGTCTGTAGTAGTAGTAGTTGTCTGTAGTAGTAGTAGTTGTCTGTAGTAGTAGTAGTTGTCTGTAGTAGTAGTAGTTGTCTGTAGTAGTAGTAGTTGTCTGTAGTAGTAGTAGTTGTCTGTAGTAGTAGTAGTTGTCTGTAGTAGTAGTAGTAGTTGTCTGTAGTAGTAGTAGTTGTCTGTAGTAGTAGTAGTTGTCTGTAGTAGTAGTAGTTGTCTGTAGTAGTAGTAGTTGTCTGTAGTAGTAGTAGTTGTCTGTAGTAGTAGTAGTTGTCTGTAGTAATAGGAGGAGGAAGAGGAGCAACTGCAGCAACAGTATTCATAGTGGTGGTAGTCCTAATTCAAGTACTGCAGTATGCTTTTCAACTAATGATAGATAGATTTGTTCTCAAGCTATCCACTTTCCTTTTACTTGGAAGAGGGATCATTCTAAAGGGATCATTGTTTCTTGTCATTTTCTCTCATGAGGAAGTAACTTCTAACAAGCTGTAAAACTGTTTTGGTTCAAAAAATATCTTTTGTTATAAGAGTAGGCTGCTGGATGCACTTCCACTTGATCAAAGAGGTTATGCTACGTATATCCTGAAAGAGCCATTCTTAGAAATGATCTATAGTTGGATTTGGTATGCTTGTTTTGGTTCTGTTTTGCCTCATAAAGATATTGTCTCTTTTAATTGCTTCCTCTGAGAATGAATAAATAGACCTGTCTTCATCAGCTTGTGTTTGCCAAATAACCCGCTATTTTAACTATCCCGCTATTTTAACTATCCTGATCGCAAATTAACCAGTTAGTTTGCACCTCATCAGCCCGCAGTTGCAATTAGTGGGATATTTGGTTGAGAAGATATCCCAAGAAATCTTGGTCTTGTTTCCAAAATATCCTGTTGTTTTGTGAATAGCGGGCTACAGTAATTTGCGCCCGTTGGAGCTAGGTTGTTATGAGCATATCAGTCTGGTGAAGAGGCAATTTCGAGCTTCTGGATAATATCCTGAGTCTGAAAATAGCAGGTCATTTGGCAAACTTGAGCTGATGAAGACAGGCCTATTGTGCTTGTCAATTGCACTAGAGCGCAGTAAAGTATAACTGATCTATAAATCAGAGCTAAAGTGACAAGCCCTTATGTACTAAATTGTAAGTGGTGATTACATGTTTCCGATTATGTAAAAGTTTTGGACAGGAAATATGACCAGTATCATAATAATTACCATATTTGTCCCAAACACACAAGTGACAAGCTTTTATAAATGTACTCAATTATTAGTGGTGATTACATTTTTCAGACAAAGTAAAAGTGTCGAACAGGAAATATAATCAGTATCATAATATTTACCATATTTGTCCTAAATGTACAAGTGACAAGCTCTTATAAATGTACTAAATTATAAATGGTGAGAACATTTTTCTGACAAATAATAATATTCCGCTTTTATATAGCGCTTAATTAACACATCATCAATGTCTCTAAAAGCTTTACAGATATATCTTATTATCCTGGTCATCGGATTCAGGCTTGACCGCACACAATGTATGCACATTCTCTACTCCCTGGGGAGAGTTGCAGCCAGTCATCATTTTACAGACGCTCACAATGCTGAGCAAACTACATTAACTTTCGCATCCTACCGGGTACCCATTTCATTAACACCTGGGTGGAGAGTGGCAAATGTAGATTAACATCTTGCCAAAGTAAACATTTCGGATAGGAAATATGATCAGTATCATAATCATAATCATTACCATATTTGTCCAAAACATACATGTATACCGGCATTTCAATTCAAGATAAAGAATTGAACATTAGAAGGAATGAGCAAATATGAATGTCAAATAATAATATTGCATTCAGTGAATATTAGATACTGGAACAGCAGAAAACTAAATTACATTGATCAGGAAAGTTGAAAGTAGAAATGAGTTGAACAATCCTTGTAACCCTGATTACATGCAAATAGCTTTGTGGTTTGTAACCCTGCTCAGATATCAGCAGATTACAATTTTATTTCAGATGGTTCATTTTATCTTTGTCTCGTCTTAGTTTCCAATCAATTACGTGAGTTTCGATATAAGTAAAACAATGAATTTACCTAGAAATGTTACATTTTTCTCCCAGTAAACTTTCTTTTCATCCAAATAATTCCTAGGTATTTATAAACAATTTGATTGTTATGCTTTTTAGTTTGTTAAACAAAAAACCTAGAAATAGCAACAGATCTTGAACCACCGTCTTTTTACAGTTTTGTAACTGGACTGACATCACTGCCATTCACAGCCTTGGGGGGGGGGGGGCTTATAGGCAACATGAAGGCTTACATTACCCTACATAAAAAAAAAAATCCTGCTTATCTAAATGTTAAATCAGAAAATCTCGCATTCAATTGTGCATGTATATAGCCCTAATTGTTTCTTACAAGGCATTAGCTATATCATACTTTAAAACTAAAAACTTTTGTGTGCATTTAACTTTTTGCAAATGCTGCAAGAAAAGTTACAATCTGAATCTTTGCAGTTAGTGGCAAAATTGAATTTTGCAATCAAAAAGCCACAAAGAGTGATGTTACAGCAGTAATATTGAGATTGTATTAAGGGTGTGTAGTAACTGATGCTGGTAATTATCCTGAACCAATACACTTCTTCTTCTATGAAATAGGTTAGAGAAACTGCTGAATCCATGTTTCCTGGTATGCTTGCGGTGGTGTGCGGGTCGTATCGTCGAGGGAAAGTGACATGCGGGGGACGTTGACGTCCTCATAACGCATCCCGACGGAAAGTCTCACAAGGGGGCGCTCTCCAAGATCCTAGATGCGTTACGACAGACTGGTAAGTTAAGTTGACTTGTTTTGTGTGTGTTCAGGGGAAGCTGTGTTGTACGTATCAAGGGCTATGCACGCATGATGCAGTAAACTGCTGTACGGGAAAAAAGTGCGGTTAGCAGCGAAATGAAATATGATAGTAAAGTCTGTATCTACCGGTAATACTTCAATCACCTACCCCGTACTGACTTCATATATACGGTTCTAGGACAATTACCCCCTGGGCAATCACCCTCCAGCCCAGGCCTTAAATTTCAATATTTTTAGGGCAAGGCCACTTTTCTTTAGGGCACATTCCTATATTCCAGCACAAATAGGAAGAATCGGAAAGGGCACAAAAAATATCCAAGGCCAATGAGAGGGGCATTGAGGCCAATCAAAAGGGCATCCATGGCCATGGCCTTGGTGGCCTTGGATTAATTCAAGCCCTGCCAGCCAATATTATCCAATGGGACAATTACCATCCCCCCCCCCCAGAAAATTAACCTGAGGACAACCCCCCCCCCCCTCCAAAAAAAAGAAGTTGAAAAATAATAATAATAATAATTATCAGGGTGGATTTCCCCTTTCGTGAAAAGGGGGTAATTTTCGGGGGGGGGGGAGGGGGCTGGTAATTTTCTGGGGGTTCACAGCTGTTAAGGGCACTTTTATGTCTTGTTTGTTCTGTTATCGATTTGATGTCAGTGTCGTTGGTATGCATGACAGGGATTCTGTGAATGAACGTTTGGTGTATGGTAGTTTTAATAAGTCTTTATGAGATTGCCCACCAGCAATTTAAAAAAAAAATGTATTTGTGTGTTTGATGCCTGTGCCCTTCATTTTCACTTCTTGGAATGAGTGAAACAAAAGAACTTCAAGCTTGTGAAGACTTTCATGTAGTACTGACTATCATAATCAACATATTTGTGAGGATAACTAATTTGCTACATTTGCTTCAGGAACAGGGTGCTTCCTGTACTAACTGTGAGAGAGTGAGAATTGCAGTATTCCATGGGTTAATGTACTGCTATATGCTGTTAACTGAATACAAAAATTAAAAAATCAATATATTTGTGATTATGGTTTTCGAAAGTGTCAGATTCATTCGCTGCAGGGGGGGAGAAGAGAGAGAGGGGGGGTAGGAGAGAGAGAGAGAGAGAGAGACAGACAGGCGACAGACAAAGAAAGAAAGGGTGAGAGGGAAGGGAGAGAGAGAGAGAGAGCTGGAGAGAGATATAGAAAGTGAAAGATAGAATGACAGAGAAAGAGAGAGAGAGAGAAAGAGAGAGAGATAGACAAAGAAAGGAAAAAAAAGGTGAGAGGGAAGGGAGAGAGAAATAGAAAGTCAAAGAGAGAATGAGAGAGAGACAGAGAGAGAGAGACAGACAGACGACAGACAAAGAAAGACATGGTGAGAGGAAAAGGGAGAGAGCTGGAGAGAGATATAGAAAGTGAAAGATAGATTGACAAAGAAAGAGAGAGAGAGAGAAAGAGAGAGAGATAGACATAGAAAGGAAAAAAAAGGTGAGGGGGAAGGGAGAGAGCAAAGGAAAGTCAAAGAGAGAATGAGAGAGAGAGAGTGAGGAAAGTACGAGACAAATTGAAACATTTCATTAAAATGTGTCGACATGAATGTGTATTGGAGATGTGTACACAAATCTGGCTTGCTTGTGACTAGAAATCCCCAACTCATTTCCAACCAGAAGTTTGTGCATTTGCCAAGCCTGAATGAAGCCAAAATATTTCCCCCTACTTCAATTCTGTAGAAAAACTCAGGATTATGTTTTATAGCTACGACGAAAAGGGGATATGAGATTCATCTGTTATTTAAGCTTATCCATGTGTGTGTAACCTTGATTCCCAAATTTGGTGGGATTTGAGATCCTGTCATGTGAAAAAGTCAATCATGTGAACATTTGAACTCTGTGTGACACTTGCAATGGCGTAATATGTATACAGGTGTATGTGTAAAAAATGGTCATAGATATCATAGAAGTTTTTTTTCTATTTGGTAAGTTTTCACTTTATATGTTAGCGTTCTTTATACTTCACCCATATCCACTCTTGAGTCAGTTTGAAGTTAATTAACATCTTTAGACAGTTTGATTTTATATTGACTTTGAGATATTTTTTTTTTACTTCGTTTGGATTTTGGGGTGTTTTTTTTTTAACTGTCCTGCAACCTTGGTATTTCCTTAGAAAGAAACAAAAATTCTCTCTCCTCTGTTGTTCAAGTATGATTAACAAACTAAATTCTTTTTAAAAAAATTATCTTAATTTCACGATTCATATAATGATGAGATTTAACACACTGAGTTCAAGCATTCTTTTTACTTCAACACCATTTCTCTATTTTGTAGCAAGTTTTTTTTTAATCTATGAAATAGCCATCCTTCCAATTTCAAGATAACTAGGCTACATGATGTACATGACAAAGGGTTATGTTTATTCACATAGAAAATATAAATATGCTTTACTTTTATTTTGTATAATATCTCCTTTAATATGGCGCCGACCTGGGTATAAAGTACGTCAGAAGCTTGTATATGCTCTAAAGGTCTGCTTGAACAGTATCTGCAGAGGTTGTGTGATCTACCCTAATAGCTTTTGTGTTGTTTTTTTCTTCAATAATCTATGAAACAGCCATCCTTCATATTTCAATTTAACTAGGCTGCATGATGTACATGTATATGACAAATAGTGATATTTATTCACAGACGAAAGATAAATATGCTTTACTTTTATTTTGTATATTTCTCCTTTAATATGGCGCGGACTTTGGTATGCAGTACGTCAGAAGTTTGTACATGTACGCTCTAAAGCTCTGCTTGTACAGTATTCGTTGAGGTTGAGTGGTTTATTGATTCGATGATGTTGTACTCTGTGCAAATTATTTGTGGGGTAAAACCACAGAATTTTTTTTTTTTTCAAGTCTAGGGCCCTGTTTCATTAAACTCATTATCAACAACAAGTTACAATTACTGTTATAAGCCACTGAAATTCTGGCATGTGATTGGCTGAGAGCAAATTTGCGATAGAAATTTAGCATTTGTTATTGATAACAAGTTTAATGAAACAGGGCCCAGGCAGCCCCATCATGCACGTGTTTGCCTATAGGCATGTGCCTTTTGTATCTAAATTGTAACTTCCCAAGGGACTACAAAAACACAATTGATATGGGCACTCTTTTCTTTTTTGTAGCTAAGATATGACACTCATTTTTTATTGAGGGGGGGGGGGGGGATGGCTAGTTGAGCCCCTATAGGCTCGTGCAGATATGAGCGTCAATCTCTTGTTGGATGTGACACAGTAAACTGCCACAAAAAAGCCACCACGTTTTTTTTGTATGTGTAAACAAATGGCGACTCCATGCAATAGAGGTCCTGCACGTATTCATTGAGCTCTGTGTTTAATACAAGATACAGAAATATGAAGCGTATTACACTTAATGTCATCATATTTTTTTTAAAAACCACAGTTTTGCCTCTCCATATCTGAATGAGGCCCAATGCTAAAGAGTATATTGCCTGCTTACTTTTTATGTTTTAACAAAAATGTAATAGGCCTGCAAACAGGGAGGGGTTGTGCACTGTCTATGACACTTATGAATGTTACCAATAAACATTTTTTTATTTCAAGCAGAATTATTATATTTCAGTGTGTTGATACCTAATATTTCATCCTGTTTTTCTTTATTCTGTGTGTCTGATTTAAAATGTTCTTAAATTTAAATTGTATAAGCAACTGCAAAATTTCATATTTTGAAGAAAAAAAACATTTACTCAGCATTTTATTTTTCCTTTGTTATCTCTGGCTACAAGTAAAACTTCATAGCTCAAAAACTGAAATAAAACCTTTAAAGAATCTGTCGTCCCATTTGTTTATCTTGATAATCAAAATTTTAAAAAGTATAATAAATTCTATGTATTTACTAAACTCATGTTTGCCATACATTTTTTAGCAGTTTTTTAATAACACTACAGTCTATTGGGGAAATGAGTATGGTAAAACCGGTCACTCAAAGATTTTTACTTTTTTGAAGCGCAATTTTTTTAGGGCTTCAATATTACACCATATCACAGACAGTCAGACACTGATAACACGTAGGGACATGCATCTCAGATTTGTAAAACTGGAAACAAATTAATATTTACTTACCGGTACTATAAAGTATAATACCATGGAATGTATGTTGAAATATTTGAACCTGAAAGATAAACAAAAATGCTGATTATACAGCGATGTGTTTACTCACAGAGGCCAGATAATTACGCATTTCTTTTATTTGATACTATCTCAATTATTATGTGGCGTACCTTGGTATAAGGACTATACGTCGTACGTCAGAAACTGTTTATGTGCGGCCTGTTCGGTTGGATGGCTGAATGACTTGATGACGTTTTGCATGAACTGTGTTTAAAAAGGAGGTGGTTGAAAAATGTGATATACCGTAAATCATGCCCAGTCAGGCCATTCAGCTCCGAGCTGAGATGTATGTTTGTTAAAAGCCTGTAGGGATGGATGGATACTGGACAATTTTCATACTAGTCATGTAGTGGAATAATGCATCATTCGACATCATTTTTGTGTGTGTGTGAAACATTGACTCCTTTTTTATAATTGTTATGTGCTGCCAGTCAAGCTGGCAACAATCCTCTTATATAGAAAAAGGATTAAAAAAGAGGCAGTTTTAGCACAAATCTACAGTATATAAAAGATAAGAACTATAACTATATTTTTTTAAAAGATACATATTAAGTGAGGCAACTCTATCACATTTAAAGTAGTTTTGATTGCCTTTGCTACAGGAATTGATGTATATAAATCATTGAAGTAATTCAAACTACATACTTATATCTAGAGCATTCAGGGTAAAATGCATATCATTCTCTATCTGTAGACAATTATAAGATCTGATTCCTTGAAGTCTACAGTATTAACATGACAATTAAGAGTGAAACAATCAAAGGAAAGGGGGGTGACATCATTTTGAAAATGTTTTATCCCATTTTGAAAATGTTTTATCTATGTTAGATCGAGCAATAAATATTGCTGGTTTTCACATTGGATATGTTGAAATATCCACAGGAACTACGGGTGTTAAATCTTCCATCCTTAAAACAATGTGACTGTACTCCTTGGCTCTTTTCAATTTCAAATAAACACTGCAGCCTTAAGACTGTAGCCTTTAGAGTAATTATTGGCAACCATCTTTTTGTTGGAAAGAAAATCACACTTTTCATAATTTGGCTAGTTGAGCAATGCAATTAAAGTGACTCGGTAACATTGTCTCAGATTATGAAACAAAATCCTGGATTTAGCTCATGCTGCAATCATAATTATAAACCTTTAGGCTAGTCAGGAACCCAATGACTTATACAAGCCGATCGCCTGTTTGATTATCAAGATATTTATGATTGAACATCAAAATTTCATTATTCTTTTCCTAACGAATTTTATAACACTACAGTCTATTGGGGAAAATGAGTATGGTAAAACCGGTCACTCAAAGGATTTTACTTTTTTGAGGCACTCTAAAGCTCAAGTTTTGGGGCTTCAATATAACACCATATCAAAGACACTGATAACACATAGGGCCATGCATTTCAGATTTAACATTGTTAAACAATGCCTTTAAAGGAAGAACTGTGCCAAAAGTTTGCAGATGTTTAGTTTAGTTTGTTGGGGTCATTGGTGATACAGGCCAGGAAAGAGGAAGAGAGCTACCCAGGAATTAGGAAGGAAAGTGACTTGTGGAAGTCCGTTGAGCGGATATCTGGGATTTGTGAAAGTGCTCCCCTTGCATGCGATGTCACTAACCCATTCCCCCCTTTCATACTAAGAGAAAACAAATAATACAACATTTTGTATCCATAGCTGTAAGATAAAGGCTGTACGAATCATCTAATAGGCAAAATCAGAGGGAGGGAGGGAGGGAGGGTGAAAGAGAGAGAGAGGGGGGGGGGGGGGGAGAGAGGGGGAGGGGTGAAAAAAGGAAGAGAAATAGCAACCCCTTCCCTCGTTCATACTAGGAGAAAACAAAATATACAGTATTTCTTATCCATAGCTGTAATATAAAGGCTGTATGAATCATCTAATAGCCAAAATCAGAGGGAGGGAGGGAGGGAGGGAGAGAGGGAGGGAGGGAGGGAGAGAGGGGGAAGAGAGGGGGGTGAAAAAAGGAAATTAGCAGCTTTATCCCACCGCTGCCACCAGTTGTAAGACTCACCCAAACAATGAAGGCTGATCCAGCAAGTCTTGCCGAAAAGAGGAAGTTTAAGTTAATAGAAGTGTCCGAAAACGCCTCTGCAGCAACTTCAAATTGGCGTACTGAACATAGCTATGGTTCCAAACTAACTTTTGGTCGCCCATGGAGGTCCTTATTTGATGTTATAGTTTGAGGGTCTGTCAGTATAGAGTGCATGTTGAAATATCAACAAAAGAATTAGCCCATAGTTATATCTTTAAGAGATCTGTGTGCAATAATTACAATTTTTCTTTGTAAGGTTACCCTATTGTTGCTATATTATGTTTTCATTTCTTCTTCAGTGTGTGTGTATGTGTATGTGTGCGAGAGAGAGAGAAGGGGAGGGGAGAGAGAGAGAGAGGGGGGGGGGGGGAGGGGAGAAAAAAAGGAAGATAAAGTGGGAACTGGGTGTGGAAATTATGAAAGAAGTCCTTGGCATAAGTATTACCAGACAAGTTGATCAAACCATGGACTTACTAATATGTCCATGATCAAACTTTGTGAATGACTTTGAGTGAAAAGAGACAATGAAAGGCTTGGTTTGTTTATGGTGGCATTGTTGTTATTATGAGAGACAGACAGAGAGACAGAGATTAACAAGGGTGTGATAATCCATTGGCAGACATATAAGTATTACCTTACCAATCTGTAAGTGTCTTTTGTGAAAAACACAATGAAAGGTTTGGTTTGTTTATATGTTGCCATTATTGTTGCTATGTTAGACAGATGCATAGACAGAAAGAGAGAGAGTCAGGGAGTCAGAGAGAGAGAGAGAGGTAGGAACAAGGTTGTGAAAATTAAGAAATCATTTGCACACATACCAATCTAACTTTGCAAGTGACTGTTAGTAAAAAGCAGTACAAAAGACTTGGTTATTTTTAATGTTGTCATTATTGTTGCTATGTTAGACAGACAGATGGACAGAAAGAGACAGGCAGACAGTCCGATAGATAGAGAGAGAGACAGACAGACAGCCTGAGAGAGAGAGAGAGAGAGAGAGGGGGGAGAGAAAGAAAGAGAGAGAGAGAGAGAGTAGAACGAGGGTGTGAAAATCTAAGAAATTCTTTGCAGATGTAAGTATTGCCATACCAATCTAGCTTTATAAGTGACTATTAGTGAAAAACACAATGAAGGGCAAGTTCTGTTTATTTTAGCAGGATTGTTATGTATGTCAAGATCACAAAGGAAGGCCATGGAAGGTTATGTAAATGGTTGAGTAAAGCATAGTGTTCCTCAAAAAGGAGCAACTTTTAATTCAAACAATTCAAATGAAAATGGTCAGCAAGGAATCTAAACCCTAAACCACATTATAAAAAGATTGGAAAGTCAATCAAATACTAATATGACCAGAAAGCATATGTTTGTATGTTTTTTACCGAAACCACATTTTTTTTATCGAAAGCACATGTTTTTATTTAAAAGAGTCGTGTTATTTATTAACTTTTTAAAGAAAAAAAGGGGGGGGGGGAAAACAAAATTATCAGTATAATATTTATGTTAATATTGATTCAAATGCTTTGCAGAACAAAACTTACTTTCAATTTATTTTTTTTAATGCCAATAATGATGCTTTTGTTATTATGTAAGTTTGATTTGTATCATTGTATTTTTGAATGTAAACCATGTATACCTAATAAATCCTCTGATGAGGAAAAGAAGAAATAAAACTCTAATCCACAGATCATACAATTAAAGGAAGTCTATCCTACATAAACCTGCAATAAAAGCAGAAATATTGGAGAACAAGTAAGAGAAAGTTCAGGAAGACCCAATAAAGGATAAGAATGTCATGAAGCTTTTAGATTTTTATCTTAATTAATCTCACAAAAATTGACAACAGACTTCCCTTACTCTAGCTCTGGCAATATTCAAGAAAAAGTACCATCTATTCAAATCACTTTAATTGTAACTCTCGTTTGCCAAACAACAAGGATTCACACCTTATTTTGCTTTGCATTGTTTTGCGATTCACGTGTCTATACACCTGTCTCTTGCCATGTAAAGGTTAAGGCAATTATTTGAAAACCACTCATCCGTATTCAAACACCAAAAAAAGCGTAGAAATGACCAAGATAAGTGAGTATTTACACTACAGAAGTCCAATCAGTCAATCAATATACACATGACCGAGTGCATTTCTTGCTACTTGACTCATATCTAGGATGCATGGGTCACTGCTTGCATAGATGAATACCTGATGCACTTTTTTGTTTTCCTGACCCTTCACACAGGCTATCTTTTCATCTATCCATCTATCGCATGACCGAGAATTGGCCGTTTCTCACCTCTGCTAGCCTGGCCCAAAGGTTGAATGAATTTGTTGTAGGTCTTCGATGTAATGATAATCTGGTGACACTTTCCACCTGCTTTGCTTTGTCAGCGGTGTAGGGTTAGGGTTAGGGTTGCAATTGGGTTCTAGGTTAGGTTTTAGAATGAGGTCAAGGTCAAGTAAAGTAAGGTAGGAATTGAACTCTAAACGAGTTGTTACCAGATTAGGTATCATACATGTACATGTACATGTCACCATGAGTATAACCCACTTGGAAATTTGATTCCCTCTCCTACAGTATGTATCTCTCTCTCTCTCTCTCTCTCTCTCTCTTTCTTTCCCCTCTCTTTCACTCCATTCTTTCTCTTCCTCTCTTTCTTTCTTTCTCTTTTCTCTCTCTCTCTCTCTCTTTCTCTCTCTTACCGCTTACTTTCACTCCCTCTCTCTTTCACTCCCTCT
>JAVYIG010009034.1:0-82777 GCA_035222895.1 Strongylocentrotus droebachiensis
TTTTTCATGTGATATTCCAAGTGACTAAATACTATCTACTATCTAGTTGTTGATACTTCCCCTAATTATGAGGGTTCATTTTGACCCCCCCCCCCCTCCCTTAGAAAACCATTAGATAACATGTGATCGCTGAAGACTGTATTCAGCCTTCTTAAGACTTTTATATTTGAGGTGCTGCATACATTTTGAAACTAGGCCAAACTTGCTTTCCATGAATGTCACTTTGACTTGTCTAATTACAACAGGTAAGTATTCAAGGCCTATTGAGACCAATATTACTATGATGAAATGATCAATGGATTACTTCTATTCTGTTTTCTTTCCCATATTTAGACATCGATGAATGTGCAAACATTCCAAACCCATGTGGGAATGGAACCTGTAACAATACTGACGGGACTTATGGGTGTACCTGTAACAGTGGGTTTGAACCCAACGATAGTGGTACTGCCTGTGATGGTAAGATTTTCACCAGAAACATAAACAAGGGCATCAATTCTTACTTACCGTATATCATAGATCATTTACAGTACTGCATGTAATGCTCAGAATTTCACCAGGAGCATAAACAAGGGCATCGGTTCTTACTTACCATATATCATAGATCATTTACAGTACTGCATGTAATGGTCAGATTTTCACCAGAAGCATAAACTAGGGCATCTTTTTTTACATATATCATAGATCATTTACAGTACTGCATGTAATGGTCAGATTTTCACCAGAAGCATAAACTAGGGCATCGGTTCTTACATATATCATAGATCATTTACGGTACTGCATGTAATGGTCAGATTTTCACCAGAAGCATAAACTAGGGCATCGGTTCTTACATATATCATAGATCATTTACGGTACTGCATGTAATGGTCAGATTTTCAACACAAGCATAAACTAGGGCATCGGTTTTTACATATATCATGGATCATTTACGGTACTGCATGTAATGGTCAGATTTTTACCAGAAGCATAAACTAGGGCATCGGTTTTGACATATATCATAGATCATTTTCTTGTTCTGATCTGCTTGTGAAAGGGACTTTTTCCGAGTCAATCTATGTTCATGTACTACATCTTTACTTTAATTAATATTTTTTTTATTTATTTGAATTAACATTATCATTTTACTTAAATCATTCTCATTAATATTATTCTACTTGAAATAATTATTCAACATTGATCTTCATCACTTTTAGGATATGAACTATGCAGACTTAATAGTAACTGAATATATATTCCATCTCTTATGATCATAATACTAAAAAAAAGGCTAATTATGACATGCTCTTCTCAAATGTTTCCCTGATTAGACGTTAACGAGTGTGAACTCGATCCCTCCCTGTGTGTTAATGGAGCATGCAACAATATCATTGGGACGTTTACTTGTGACTGTGACGCTGGATATGAGACGAGTATCAACATAGAGGCTTGTAATGGTATGCTGATATTTCTTTATATGATTCAATTAAAGAGCCACACTCTTTTTCATGAAATAATACCATGGTTTATAACTGTCCTTCAGAATGACTCTACAGAAGAATACCAACAATTCTTGTCAAAACCACACTCATTAATTTCTGTGATCTGCTTACCACTTTCTCAATTTCGATCACTCCTTCCTTTCCTTCCTCTTTCCATTTCACCTATAAATTATGATAGTTCGGATACATGTAGTGTATACTTTAAATATTTTTCATATGATATTCCAAGTGACTAAAAAGTATTTACTATCTAGATGTTGATACTTCCCCTGATTATGAGGGTTCATTGTGACCCCCCCCCCCCCTCCTTAAGAAAACCATTGAATACCATTCAAATGCTGAAGACTGTATTCAGCCTTCTTAAGACTTTTATATTTGAGGTACTGCATACATTTTGAAACTAGGCCAAACTTCCTTTCCATGAATTTCACTTTAATGTCTTTTAAGGCCTTTGCTTTACTATTGAGACCAATATTACTATGATGAAATGAAATGATCAATGGATTACTTCTATTCTGTTTTCTTTCCCATATTTAGATACTGATGAATGTGCAAACATTCCAAACCCATGTGGGAATGGAACCTGCAACAATCTCGATGGGACTTATGAGTGTACCTGTGACAGTGGGTTTGAGGCCAACGATAGTGGTACTGCCTGTGATGGTAAGATTTTCACCAGAAGCATGAACTAGGGCATCAGTTCTTACATATATAATAGATTGTTTACAGTACTGCATGTAATGGTCAGATTTTCAACAGAAGCATAAACAAGGGCATCAGTTCTTACATATATTTTAGATCATTTACAGTAATGTCTGTAATTGTAAGATTAAGGTCTGCCCATCCCTACGTCTGCCCCGCTTTGTCAGTAAAGCGATTTATCAAGCTCCACTTCAGATATAAAATTCAAACTTGAAGAGAGTAAGTATCACCATAAAAAACTGTATGAATAGATTTTGGAGTAACTACGTCAAAGTTCACAGAGGTCAATTAATGAATTCACAGGTTTTAGCCTTGCTATTGCGATATCTCAAGAACCACAATAGATAGGCTTTTTGTTTTCAGTGTGATATGTCGTGAATAAATCCATCCATTTCCTAAACTCAATTTAGGGGATTTAGGAGATGCAGTTACATTTATCTTCTTTTGTAATGTATTTTTGTTTCTTTTCTAGACGTCAATGAGTGTGCTGCGGTTGCTAATCCCTGTGGTAGTGGAGTATGCACTAATACCCATGGGTCCTACATGTGCGTCTGTGACACCGGCTTTACAATAAGTGAGGATGGCAGTACATGTGACGGTATGTACAAGTACCTAAAACTTCTACCTTTGAGAACATATATATAAAAGAGAACGTATATCCAATAATGTATGAGCTTTGTCATTCGTTCTATGTTATTGTGGAACAATATCACCGACAAAAAATCTCCTGAAAAGGATGGCTTTTCAAATGCTAATGCCTTCATATTCAAACTAAGCCCCAAAATAGCTAAAGGCTGCCGACCACACTTTCATGCCACATACTTGTGAAGTTCCATATGCATTTTCCTGTGTACAGTTCATGGGACAATTTACCTAGACTTGCCTAACTTCTTATCATGTTGATAATTCCAAAACCTCATCGATTGCACCAGTGTTAATGTGCTACATGATTCAACTTGTATTGCCTCCAGACAATTGGTTTTCTTCACAATACAGTCATATGACCCAAAAATTTAATATATTGTTTTAAAAAAAAAAATTAGAGATTGTGGGAACAAAGTGAAGGAAAAACATATATACCTGTGTTAACTGTCTGTTTAAGCTAGCCAATATAACAACTCTCTTGATATTAAAATTAATACAAAGTTTCGGTATGGGGTCATAAATTTAGTTTAAATGAACATATTGGAAGCATACGCGATCCAACAATATTCAGTGATCGTTGTCGCGGTCGAAATTGAGTCTTACGTTATGAAATTGTATATAACAAATCCTTTATGTTGTATAGCTCCCTCTCAAGGTCAAGATATTAATTAAGCCATGAAACAATGTTTCTTGACTAAAATCGACCGACTGGCTATTTCCGTTTGGAAATTATATATCACAACTACATATTCTGAGATTTTAAAGGTCGCAACTGCAATTATATGGACATAAGCGCTATTTGAAATTTATTAAAATTTTACTCGAAAGCAGAAGTGTTTTAGGGGCTTAATTTTCAAGTGCTTATAATACATCTACAGAGGCTTCCAAATATATCGTTGTAAAGAATCACTATCCAGCCAATTTTCGAAATTTCCCAAAACTTTGTATTACCTTTAATATGTCCATTCAAAGAGTATCGCATTATTACCCGGGTTGTAGCTGAGTCGCCATGATATTAGGCACAAGAGGATTCATTCTTCCTACCACGTACCCTTTCACTTCACCTGGGTGAAAGTAGAAAATGTATCTTAATGTCTTGCTAAAGGAAATTAGTGCAGCGGTGGGACTTGAACTGAACCATGTGATCCACAGTCCACTGACATATTCCTTATACCAGAGCACTTCTACTCTTGCTTTCAAAGAATCCATATTCTCAAATGCCCTTTTGGTGTTTTACTGGATATTGAACCCGACACACATCTCAGTTCACATAATAGAGTAAAAGCTCTTTGAGATATGACGTAAACCGCCGCAAAAAAGCCGCTATGTTTTTCTTTACTTGTAAAGGAATGCCAACTACCTGCAGCAGAGGTCATGCGCATACTTCCTGAAGCTCTGTGCTATAAGATACTGAAATGGGACGCATATTACACTTAACATCATCATGTAAATAAAAGTGCTACTGGTTTCTTGCGTCATATCTGAACAAGTCTTCAGGGTGCTGTATTTGACATAACCAATATTCTAGCAATTAATATATATTATACATAGGCAGCAAAATGTCACAGTTTTATATTGACATAGTATCCATTACGCTTCATTGACAACATTGACTTGACTACGGCATCCCTAACACACATGAACGTGACCAGATATTTTACAACTTTATTTTCTGTTTAGCTGAGTGTGGTGGAGCTGTTTGTCAGAATGCCGGAGCATGTGTCTCCGGTCAATGTGAATGTGCAATTGGTTTTACTGGTGCTATGTGCGAGACTGGTAAGTAACCCCCCCAAAAAAAAAAAAAAAAAATAAATAAATAAATAAATAAATAAATAAATAAATAAATAAATAAATAAATAAATAAATAAATAAATAAATAAATAAATAAATAAATAAATAAATAAAATAAATAAATAAAAAATAAAAATAGAATGAAAAGATGATAATGATAATGAATTAAAGAATAATTAAAGAAATATTGAGATTTTTCATTCATTTTAAGTACACCTACCATGAATATATCGTTTCTGCAACATCTTAAAAAGCTTTAAGCAATTCAAACCGAACTTGGCTCAATTGATTGTATATGCATGTAAGGATTACTCGACTAGTTGTAAAAGGTAAAAGGTAATAATTTACCTTTTTTGAATTATTTATCAGTTCATCAGTTTTACAAATGCAGTAAATCATTCATTTACTGTCATTTTTTACATAATTCTCCTGTTATCGGCCAAAAAATTAATCAATCTAACAAAAAGAAGGAAAAAATTCTCATCTCTTTTATCTTTTTGAATGTCTTTGGAACTTAATTTGCACAGATATCGACGATTGTACTCCGAACCTTTGTGAGAATGGAGGATCTTGTACTGATGAAGTAAACGCCTATACTTGTTCCTGCGTTCCTGGCTATACTGGAATGATGTGCGAGACAGGTAATTGTTAAATTTTATACATACCTACATATGTATACCATTGGTTATGTAGAGCAACATCCAATGAAATATTTCTCATGGCTCATCAGGAAATTATAAAGAGACACACAAGCAATTAAAAAGAAAGAAACATTCAGTCATAAAAGAGAAGGTTTTTGTATGTTAAACTGATTTTCTACTGCATGCAGGCGAACATCCATCTAGTTACATTTTGGTGCAGCAACGAGAGAAATTTCACTATTCTTGATTTTTTTATTAAGAAATAGGAAAATTGGGGGGAAGGGGGAAAAGCAGAGTTAGGTACGATAAGAGTGATATATATCATCCTGATCATAGTGCCATTGTGTCTTGAAAGTCAGACCATGTATAGGACATTTCTGCGTCCATTTCCACATTTATTCCACCCACAAAAGAAATATCACATGTTTTACACACCTAGCAGGGGGCATATCAAGGCTTGTCAGATAATGAGATTTCCCAGAAAATATCTACTTTCTAAGGCCACAATTTCGAAAAAAGATACAAACATTAAAAGGGAAATTAATTCATTTGAATTACTGGTATGTATTACAAATAAATAAATTTATTTTTGAACTGTCTTTAATTTGCATTTCAAATACAAATTTGTTTTACTTAATATTCCTGTTATCCTCGAAAAAGAAAATCTGTCAAAATTGAAATTATTTTCTCTTCCTTTTTATCCCATCCATTATCGTTTCCACAGATATCGATGATTGTGCTCCCGATCCTTGTGAGAATGGAGGATCTTGTACTGATGAAGTGAACACCTACACTTGTGCCTGTGTTGCTGGCTATACTGGCAGTATGTGTGAAACAGGTAAGCTTATAAAGTCAAACCAGATTACATACCTACATACATATACTTTTTATAAATGTCATGAAATATTGCTCCTTACTCATAAAGAAATTAAAGATAAAGAGCAAATAAGGAAATAAAAAGAAAGAACCATTCAGTCATGATTTTGCATTTAAAATGCCATGCAGTTTTTGTCTTATTTTTCCTGTTATCTACCAAATGAAGATATATATCTTTTATTTCATTTATTGTGTTTGGAACTTAATTTGCACAGATATCGACGATTGTACTCCCAATCTTTGTGAGAATGGAGGATCTTGTACTGATGAAGTGAACGCCTATACTTGTGCCTGTGTTCCTGGATATACTGGGTCTATGTGCGAAACAGGTAATTGTTAAAGTTAAAGGAGATTTAATACATACCTACATACATATACCATTTGTTATGTAAAGCAAAATCCAATGACATATTTCTCATAGCTCATCATGAAATTATAAAGAAACACACAGGCAATTAAAAAGAAGGAAACATTCAGGCACAAAGGAAAATGAGAGTGCACAGTTATTTGAATAGCAAAGTTGATATTGTGATTCCCACAACGTTCTTTACTAAATGATATCTGTTTTTAAGAAATGATGGGAGTGGTGTATTTCATCCTAATCATAGCCATTCAAATTTTGTGCTAAGGTGTCTTAAAACTCAAACCTGTATTGGGAAATTTCTGCATCCATGTTCACCATTTATTTAACTCCCAAAGGAAAGATCACTTGCTTTACTTACCCTATTTTCTGGGAGGAGCACATCAAGTTTGTCAAACAATCAGATTCGTTAAAGAAATTATTTTCTTTGTAAGGCCAAGATTTTGGAGAAGATTTAAACAACAAAATATATATTTGGTTCATTCAATTCTTTTGATTTATATATTAATTAGTTTTACGACTGAATGTAATGCATTCCTGAACTGTCACCAAACCGTGTACAAAATTTCATTATTTGTCCTGTTATCTGCCAAATGAAATAAAATCTGTCAAAAGAGAAATCATTTTTCACGTCATTTTTATCCCATTTATTATCTTTGGAACTCAATTTGCACAGATATCGACGGTTGTACTCCCGATCCTTGTGAGAATGGAGGATCTTGTACTGATGAAGTGAACGACTATACATGTTCCTGCCTTGCTGGATATACTGGGAGTATGTGTGAAACAGGTAAACTATAAAGTCAAAACAGATTACATACCTACATACATATGGTACACATTTTTATGTAGAGCAATTGCTTCTTGCTAATTAAGAAATTAAAGATAAAGAGCGAATAGGGAAATAAAAAGAAATATTTAAGAGGTCAAACAGTTAAAGAGTCAAATTGATAGTTTGATTCCCACAATTAAGATTTGTTTAATGTATGAACAGAGTAGAATATTTGATCCTGATCATATTAATACAACGTTCGGCACGAAGGTGTCTTAAAACTCAGGCCATGTATAAAACATTTCTGCCTACAGTTTTTCTTTTTGTTTCACCCCCAAGGGAAAGATCTCATGCTTTACTCACCTTTTTTCTTGAAAGGGCACATCAAGCGTTGTGGCTTGTGAGAGAATGAGATTTTCAACAACAACTTAAATTCTTCCAAAGGCAATGTTTTTCGAAAAAATACAAACATAAAAAGAGATAATAAGTTTGTTTACTTCATTTGAGTTATGAATAATTAGATTAAAAAATGAATTAGTTTATTCCTGAACTATCATTAATTTGCATTTAGAATACTACCTTTACACAATATTCCTGTTATCCACCAAATGAAATGAAAGGTGTCAAAAGAGACCTTTTTCATGTTTTTTCTCTCCATTCACTGACTTTTGAACTCAATTTGCACAGATATCGACGATTGTACTCCCAACCTTTGTGAGAATGGAGGATCTTGTACTGATGAAGTGGACGCCTATACTTGTGCCTGTGTTGCTGGCTTTAGTGGTAATATGTGTGAAACAGGTAAGATAAACATTCAAGGCAGATTACATCACTACATATACAAATGTGTCTCCTTGCTCATCAGGAAGTTATAGATAAAGAGACAAACAAGCAAAATAAAAAAATTAAAACATTTAGTAATTGGAAAGGAACATTATTAGGTTTTTATTGATTCAGTGACAAAAGTAGTGAAAGTACAGACAAAAGATTGGAGGATGTTTCACATTTTGTTTCAGTAATGAGTGAAACAACACTCCTTTTAATTTCGAGGAGACACATGGCACAGTGGGAGTGCACTTTCATTGAAAAGCAGAGTAGATATTTTAATTCCAACAACGACCTCATTCAAACAATAACGCTGCTAACATTTGTTGTTGCCTTTTTTCAGAGGAAAAGGGTTTTACTTTGCAATCCATTACTTTATTTGGCACATTGATATCATTTTCCTTGTTGATGCTGTTGTTAAGTATTTCTTTTAATCGGGTAATAAAAGGAGGTTCAAAGGTAACACAAATTACTTGTCAATGTTAGAGATTTGATTTTCGACAATTCCCTCTGGCGATCGAGAGGGTTAATAAACCTTGTAGATAGAAATATTCCTATTCTAATTTTTTTTGACATAATTTTCACAACTTTTATTCATCCAAATCAGACATCGACGATTGTTCTCCTAATCCTTGTATGAATGGTGGAAGTTGTACTGATGGAGTTAACACTTTTACCTGTGATTGTGCTGATGGCTTTAGTGGAGATACCTGCGCAACAAGTAAATCATTTTGAATCTTTATCTGAATAGTTGTGGTTTTTTAATAAATATGAGAAGTAGGCCCAAGCTGTTTCGTTTTATAGTCCGAGCCCAAGCCCTGATGATTGAAGCCAGGATCATTTTCACCATGATCTTAATATTTACGAGAGCGGGGAGCAGTTCACATTATATATTGACTTTATCCATTAATGGAGCTCAAACTTGGGTCGTTAAGATTACGATGGTGGCTAAAATATCACTTTTGACACTAGGTAAAGTGTCATGCACATTCCCATGTTTCGTTAAAAGATACTAGTGTTCTGTCATTTAAGACTATGCAATTATTCACAGACTCCTGATTTTAAGATTCTAGTTTCCTTTAAAATTAGCAAATTTCTCGGAAATCCTTTTTCATCAGACATTTATGTCCCAGTGTGTTATCTACATGATTTAAAAGTTACTTTGAACAAAGTTAGCTGTTACGGTTCCTGAAAATATATGGATAGGTTTCTCTGCATTGAGTTCGTTTTCTAATTTAAAAGGAGAATGGAGAGTTGATATTCGGACAATAGACTACAGGTCCGTGTAAAGTGTTATGCCTTCATCCTTGAATGTTGTAGCTAATTGACTATGAAATCCTCTAATGTGCTGTAGGATCTAAATTATTTATTATTCTCTCTTTTGTTTTGCAGCTGTTTGTGGCTCCACTGTTTGCGAGAATAACGGGGAATGCATAAGCGCTGGACAATGTAGTTGTGTTACTGGTTTTACCGGTACTATGTGCGAGACTAGTAAGTACCCAACCCCCCCGCCCCCCCCCCCCCCCCCCCCCAACCCCACTTAAAAAAGGGAAGTAAATATTTATGAATAAATGAAAGATATAAAACATGTGAACAAATGATGATTTCTTGTAGGTTAAACATGTGTACAGGTTAATCTATATATTTTTAATGTGTTATTGTTAATACTAAACTAAGAATGCAGGGACTTTAATTTATTCAATCATTTTATGTTGTGTGTTTTAAAGAGAAATGGAACCCTGGCAAGATTTGGAAATTGTGAAACAGTTAATAGGCTATCAGTAGAGTTGGTTTGATCTTCCTTTAAAAGTAATTTTGCTTTCATTTATCTTTCTGGGTGATAGATATCAAATAGTGATTCACACGAGTTGGAAATTTGGGGGAATTTTGTTTGTTTGCAGCAACAGTTTGCTGTTTGCATTAACAATGCATGTCTTCAATCTGTGCTGTTCCTTAAAGATAGATGTCATTGTTGATTATAAATGTTCAAGTTGACCCCAGTCCTTGTGAACAAACGCATCGTGTAACTGCTACAAAAACAAGCTGTATCCAATAATATGCGTATGGGCTTTGAATATATTATTCTTTTGTTTACTGCCTTACTATGCTTCACATTTTTAATTGATGAATGATTACTATTTTTTAACCCAAACAGATATTGATGATTGTTCTACTAATCTCTGTATGAATAGTGGAGTTTGCGTTGATGAAGTGAACTCCTTCACTTGTAACTGTGCTGCTGGCTATACAGGAGATACATGCCAAACAGGTATGTCACAAACTTGGATTTGTCCTCAGTATTTTCATTCCAGAACACGATTTTTGACAAGATTCTAACTTGTTTCATGATGCATACAACATTTTCATGTTGGTGTTTTAAACAAACGACGGTGCCCAAGTAACCACGTTTCTACAAAGGCCATCTGTCTATACCAGTAACTCGTATTGCCTCCCTCCAAATGGAAATATGGGTTCATATATTTATATATATATATATTTGCCTACATCGTCTACTTTTTGTGTTAAATATTTAGATTTACAAACGAAGTAGATCATTCCTGAACTGTCATTAATTTGCATTTAGAATACTAGCTTTACACAATATTCCTGTTATCCACCAATTAAAGATAAATCGGTCAAAATGGCAATTAGTTTACTTGAGATAATTTTCACATTCATTGTCTTTGAAACTCGATTTGCGCAGATATCGATGATTGTACTCTTAATCCGTGTATGAATGGAGGATCCTGTACTGATGGAGTGAACAGCTATACTTGTGCCTGCGTACTGGGCTTTACTGGGAGTATGTGCGAAACAGGTAAGCTACAAATTTAAATCAGATTACATTCCTTCATACACACAATTTGTTATGTTAAGTGAAATTCAATGACATTTTTCTACTTGTTTCATCAGGAAATTATAGATAAAGAGACAAACAAGCTACAACAACATAAATAACATCTAGTGATTGTAAAGGAAAATTCTGTTAGGTTTTTATTCATTCAGGAACAAAAGTGGTGAAAGTACAGACAAAAGATGGGAGGATGTTTCACATTTTGTTGCAGTAATGAGTAAAACCACACACCTCTTCATTTCGAGGGGACACATGGCACAGTGGGAGTGCACTTTCATTTAAAAGCAGTATAGATATTTAAATTCCAACAACGATCTCATTAAAACAATATTGTTGCTTACCTTTTTTCAGAGGACAAAGGTTGTACTTTGCAATAATAATAATAATAATATTCAGTTTTTTATATAGCGCTCAATACATCTTTGTTGATGCTTTTAAGTATTTCTTTTGATCAGGTTAAAAAAGGAAATTCAAAGGTAATACAAATTGCTTGTCAATGTTAGAGATTTGATTTTCGAAAAAAATCCCTCTGACATTGAGATGATTTTAAAACTTAATAGATAGAAATATTCCTTTTCTAATTTGTTGACATAATTTTCACAACTTTTATTCATCCAAATCAGACATCGACGATTGTTCTCCTAATCCTTGTATGAATGGTGGAAGTTGTACTGATGGAGTTAACACTTTTACCTGTGTCTGTGCTGATGGCTTCAACGGAGATACCTGCACAACAAGTAAATCATTTTGAATCTTTATCTGAATAGTTGTTGTTTTTTAATGAATATGAGAAGTAGGCCCAAGCTGTTTCGTTTTATAGTCCGAGCCCAAACCCTGATGATTGAAGCCAGGATCATTTTCACCATGATCTTAATATTAACGAGAGCGGGAAGCAGTTCACATTATATATTGACTTCATCCATTAATGGAGCTCAAACTTGGGTCGTTAAGATAACGATGGTGGCTAAAATAACACTTTTTACACTAGGTGAATCGTCATGCACATTTCTAAGTTCCATCAATAGATATTAGTGTTCTGTCATTTAAGACTATTCATTTATTCACGGACTTCTAATTTTAAGATTCCAGTTTCCTTTAAAATTAGCAAATTTCTTTGAATTCCTTTTTTATCAAACCTGATTTAAAGTTAATTTGAACAAAGTTAGCTATCAAGGTTCCTGAAAATATATGGATATGTTTCTCTGCATTAATTAAGTTCTTTTTCTAATTTAAAAAAGAGAAAGGACAATATACTACAGGTCCTTGTATTAGTGTTATGCCTTCACCCTTGAGTGTTGTAGCCAATTGATTATGAAATTCTCTAATGTGCTGTAGGATCTATATCATTTATTATTTCTCTCTTCTTTTGTGTTGCAGCTGTTTGTGGCTCCATTGTTTGCGAGAATAACGGGGAATGCATAAGCAATGGACAATGTAGTTGTGTTACTGGTTTTACTGGTACTAGATGCGAGACTAGTAAGTACACAACCCCCCCCCCCCCCCCTAAAAAGGGAAGTAAATATTTATGAATAAATGAAAGATATAAAACATGTGAACAAATGATGATTTCTTGTAGGTTAAACAGGTGTACAGGTTAATCTATATATTTTTAATGTGTTATTGTTAATACTTGAATAAGAATGCAGAAACTTTAATTTATTCAATCATTTTATGTTGTGTGTTTTAAAGGGGAATGAAACCCGGCACGATTTAGAAATTGTGAACCAGTTAATAGGGCTATCAGTAAAGTTGGTTTCATCTTCCTTTAAAAGTAAGTTGGCTTTCATTTGTCTTTCTGGTTGATCGATAACAAAAGGTGATTTACACGACTTGGAAATTTGAGGGAAAAGTTTTTTGTTTGAAGCAACAGTTTGCTGTTTGCATCAACAATGCATGTCTTCATGTGTTGTTCCTTAAAGATAGATGTCATTGTTGATTATAAATGTTCAAGTTGCCTTTGTCCTTGTGAACAAACGCATCGTGTAACTGCTACAAAAACAAGCTGTATCAAATACTATGCGTATGGGCTTTGAAAGTATTATTCTTTGTTTACTGCCTTATTATGCTTCACATTTTAATTGATGTATGATAAATATTTTCTAACCGATACAGATATTGATGATTGTTCTACTACTCCCTGTATGAATGGTGGAGTTTGCGTTGATGAAGTGAACTCCTTCACTTGTAACTGTGCTGCTGGCTATACAGGAGATACATGCCAAACAGGTATGTCACAAATTGGGATTTGTCCTCAGTATTTTCATTCCAGAACGCAATTTTTTTTTTAAAGATACATACTTGTTCATAATACACACGAAGTCAACCGTACCCACCTACCACCCCTCTATAAAGGCTACCTGACTTTACTGGTTACCCTCATTGCCTCCCTCTAGATAGAAGGATGTGTTCATATAAAGAACCCTCTATAAAGGCTACCTGACTTTACTGGTTACCCTCATTGCCTCCCTCTAGATAGAAGGATGTGTTCATATAAAGAACCCTCTATAAAGGCTACCTGACTTTACTGGTTACCCTCATTGCCTCCCTCTAGATAGAAGGATGTGTTCATATAAAGAACCTGTCTATTAAGGCCACCTGACTTTACTGGTTACCCTCATTGCCTCCCTCTAGATAGAAGGATGTTTACATATAAAGAACCTGTCTATAAAGGCCACCTGACTTTACTGGTTACCCTCATTGCCTCCCTCTAGATAGAAGGATGTGTACATATAAAGAACCCTCTATAAAGGCTACCTGACTTTACTGGTTACCCTCATTGCCTCCCTCTAGATAGAAGGATGTGTACATATAAAGAACCCTCTATAAAGGCTACCTGACTTTACTGGTTACCCTCAATGTCTCCCTCTAGATAGAAGGATGTGTACATATAAAGAACCCTCTATAAAGGTTACCTGACTTTACTGGTTACCCTCATTGCCTCCCTCTAGATAGAAAGATGTGTACATATAAAGAACCCTCTATAAAGGCTACCTGACTTTACTGGTTACCCTCATTGCCTCCCTCTAGATAGAAAGATGTGTACATATAAAGAACCTGTCTATAAAGGCCACCTGACTTTACTGGTTACCCTCATCGCCTCCCTCTAGATAGAAAGATGTGTACATATAAAGAACCCTCTATAAAGGCTACCTGACTTTACTGGTTACCCTCATTGCCTCCCTCTAGATAGAAAGATGTGTTCATATAAAGAACCTGTCTATAAAGGCTACCTGACTTTACTGGTTACCCTCATTGCCTCCCTCTAGATAGAAGGATGTGTACATATAAAGAACCCTCTATAAAGGCTACCTGACTTTACTGGTTACCCTCATTACCTCCCTCTAGATAGAAGGATGTGTACATATAAAGAACCCTCTATAAAGGCTACCTGACTTTACTGGTTACCCTCATTACCTCCCTCTAGATAGAAGGATGTGTACATATAAAGAACCCTCTATAAAGGCTACCTGACTTTACTGGTTACCCTCATTGCCTCCCTCTAGATAGAAGGATGTGTACATATAAAGAACCTGTCTAGAAAGGACACCTGCCTATTTGGCCACTTAATTGTTGTGCTTCACTTTGATATAATCTATAGACAGGTTTGACTGTATTCAGGTCATTCTTATAATTTCTGCACAATGACAATCACCACAAGGAGTTAAAGTTAATGCTATATACATTTTTTATGATATTTAATGATAACATCATTTACCAACAATCAATTTCATTCATAACACTTACATTCAAGACGACTTATAGTACAATTACTTAGATTTGTTTTAAGGTACGATCAGAGTGGCATATTTGTTCCTTATCAAATCGATTCATATTTTGGCACTAAGGTTTCTTGAAACTCAGACCATGTACAGGACATTTCTGTGTCCATTTTCACCATTTATTTCACCTCCACATGAAAGATCACTTGCTTTACTTACCTGCTTCTTTTAACAGGAAGACTTAAAATAAACCTTTGTTTAATTTACTTCATTTGATTTATATACTAGTAGTTTTGCAAAAGTAGTTATTCATTCCTCAACTGTCATTCAACCACGTTTAAAATCCCAGTTTTGACTTGATTTTTCTATTATCGGCAGAACCAAAATGATAAATCTGTCAAAAAGGAAATTATTTTTATTGTCATTTTCATCCCATTCAATGTCTTTGGAACTCAATTTGCACAGATATCGACGATTGTACTCCTAATCCCTGTATGAATGGAGGAGCTTGTACTGATGGAGTGAACAGCTTTACGTGTGCCTGTGTTGCTGGCTTTACTGGCAATATGTGTGAAACAGGTAAGCTATAAAGTCAAAGCAGATTACATGCTCGTGTACCTTTTACAGCTCATTTTATGTACATGTATGTTAGTACCAAAGAAGAAAAAAGCCAGTCAGTCACTCAATAGTGTCTGACAGTGAAGTCTAGCAAGTAAACAGGTTTCCTTGCAAAATTTGAATATAAGAACACTGCTAACGTTTAAATTTCACAGATAGGACATACATTACATATTTATAATTCCTGCAAAGTTCTACAGAATTTGATGTTGGCTGCAAAAGGAACATAATATCTTTAGCATATATTAATTAAGTTAAACATGCGTTTCAATTGGATTTCGGTTAAGAAGGTTTCATGAAACAACGCCCTGCCTGCTAAGACAAAACAACGGAAACGTATGCACCAAAACGCATACATATTTTAAGTTGAAATACAACCATCCGTGAAATATTCCTATTCTAATTTGTGGATATAATTTGAACAACTTTTATTCATCCAAATCAGACATCGACGATTGTTCGCCTAATCCTTGTATGAACGGTGGAAGTTGTACTGATGGAGTTAACACCTTTACCTGTACTTGTGCTTCTGGCTTCAGTGGAGCTACTTGTACAACAGGTAAATCATCTTCGATATTTATCTGAAAATGCAGTAGTTTCCTTTTAATTTAGAATGAGAAGTAGGCCTGAGTCATTTCATTTCGTAATTTGGGCCTCAACCGTGAGGATTGGTGCCCGCTGTCTCATATTAGCTCATCCAGCACGTGGATTTCTACATGTGGGACCACGTTACAGATTTTGTATTGATCAACTTTGTACATATGCTATAAGCTTGTGCAGATAAAAAAAATAGTTGGAATACACTTGTTTACATTAGGTGAAATAATGTATTATACCACAGTTTTTTTCTTCATTAAAACATATATAATTGTATTTTCATTTTATTATGCATAAACTTGTGATTTTCGAACTCTATTTCTTTGAGTGTTTGCATGTCTTGTAAAAAAAATATGTATGGTCAGGTTGTGAATTTATTTTAAGCTTTTTTGAACAAACTTAACTGTTTGATTCCTGAAAATATACGGATATGTTTCTCCATGTTTATGTTCATTTTCTAATTTTAGAAAATGAATGGAGACTTGGTACTCAGACAATAGACTACAGATCCTTGTATTAGTGTTATGCCTTCGCCCTTGGGTGTTGTAGCCACTTGACTATGACATCCTCTAATGTGCTTTAGGATCAGAATCATTTATCATTTTTTCACCCTTTTTTTGCAGCTGATTGTGGCTCTGTTGTTTGCCAGAATAGCGGAACATGCGTAAGCTCTGGACTATGTGATTGTGTTACTGGTTTTACCGGTACTATGTGCGAGATTAGTAAGTACTAAGTAAATAACAATAATGATAATATAAAAATAACAAGAAATCAGTAAATAAATAATAATAATCACAATTAAAATAAGTGATAAATAAATTAATAGATTATCCATGCATATAAAGAAATACTAAATAATTCAATTCAAAAGCTGATACACATGTTCTTATCAACGACAGAGCATTGGGATTTGATCGAATTCCGAAATATGTTGCTATTACTGAAGGCAAATCAGTTTTCCCTCCACATCACTCATTTCTTTTCCCTTGAAGGGAAATGAAACCTTGATAGAAACTACTCAAAACAAAACAAAAAAGTAGACTGGTGAAAGTTTGAATTAAATCAGATAAAAAATGAGAAAATTATGATTTGATTTTTTTTTTTTAAAGTTTTAATCACTAAGTATTGTCTCGCTCTCTTCAAATTGGCTGAATCGGTAATATATCTCTGTGATTTACTGGCGTTCAACTTTCCCATATTTTCCATTTGCACATGAAATGACTAGAATTTTTTGTTGTTGTAATGTATGACTTGGTGATGCTATTTCTTTTTAAGAATAGTTATAATACTATGCTGTCCATTGTGCCTTAAGGGACAAGGCACTTAGAAGAAAAAGATAAATTTTGTAAATGACAGATGAGGGAGTTGTCTGCACTACGTCACAATCCACTAATTGCTATTTTGATATTTGCAAACATGTGGTGATTTCATATTTCAAACATCCATAATTTTTTTCATTATTGGGTCGATTTCTTTAAAACTTTTGACATCATGTTCATCTGTTTTTTCTGCTTTCACGCAAACGAAGTTATTACAAGGGTTGGAGTGCCCTTTAACTATGTTATTTTGTAATAGCATTGTTATAGTTAGTAGTGGGTTGGATTTTAATGTTGATGTTGTTTATTTATTTGTCTTTTGGTGTGTTGTTTTGGGGGTATTCTATTTTAATTTTCTTGTAATTTTCAACAAAGTCTTTGCATTCGTTTTCATTATTGATAATTTATTCTTAGTGTGCCTTAAATCGTTATTGGTTATATGTATATAGAATTTAGCAATTTATTTGTGTATAATTTCAATATTTGATAATGATAATGATAATAATAATAATAATATTCTGCTTTTATATAGCGCTTAATACAAATGTTTCTAGGCACTTTACAGATATACTTTTACCCCGGTCATTTTATTCAATACTTAATCCTATTATTGTCTAGGCCAACAGGCCAATATGGACAGCATTGTTTTAACTGACAATGCTACTCTGTTAGAATTTTTTAAAAACGGATAAAAATGAATAAATACAGATTTATTTGGTTTCATTTGATTTGAATATTGATTGCTTATTGGATAATAATTCGTTCTCGTATTTTGATAATTTTAAGACATACATGAACAGGCTATGTTATGATTTTAAGTGTTGTTAAGGTTGGTCATATACATGTATAAAGCCAGTTGTGAAACATTTAAAAAACAGCCAGAAAATATACATTATTACACTAGCTACTTTAGAGATGGGGCTGTATTATAATTACTTATGTTTTGTAAAAATGAATTCATATATTCATGCATTTGTTATAAATATAAATTAATTTTCCCATTCATTCATTTATTTATTTTTAATTAATTTATCTATCTACTTACATGCATTTATTTATCGTTGTTTCGTATCAAAAATCCAACCATCAGATATCAACGATTGTTCTCCAAATCCTTGTACAAATGGAGGAAGTTGTACCGATGGAGTTGACTCTTTCACTTGCGCCTGCGTTGCTGGCTTTACTGGGGATATGTGTGAAACAGGTAAGCTTAATCATAGCATTTTCTTGCCATCATATAAAAGAAGGGAACGGGGATATTTTCTTTCTTTTTGTGGGTAGAGGCAAATATATTCCTACTTGTGTTCACCTGATGATCTCATATTTTTGCAACGAGTTCAGCAATTTTTGAAAACATTCTCGTAATTCACGATAGAGTCTAAATGTTCTTATGTTTCAGATATTTATTCTTCTTCTCTCGTTTAATCTAATAATGCGATCTCAAAGAATTTTAAAATGTTATCAACCTTTTCCCAATCACTTTCAGGTTTTTACCTAATGCAATTGCATGTGCTGAATTCAACCACTGAAATAAGCCAATGACAATCATCATCGATATCAGCATCATTGTTATTATTATTATCATAATTATAATTGTCAATATTATAATCATTATTAGTAAAGTAACTCATGAGATTGTTTCACATTTTGATTTTACCACTTTGCGATAGATGTTAATGAGTGTGAGCTTAGTTCGAGTCTCTGTAGTAACGGAAGATGTGTCAACTTGCCTGGATCATACACTTGTGTCTGCAATGCTGGATTCATGTTAGTGAATGAAAATTCTTGCACTGGTATGTCTAAATACAAATTTTTCTTTTTCCATTAGAAAAAATATGGGTTTCATGATCAACTTTGTGAAAATATAAAGACAGGAAAACAAAAACAAACAAATCAATATCAAGATATTTCTCTTTCATGCATAATTGAATGAAGACATAGTTCATTATTCAAACGTCACTTTTTATTAGGTTTTGGCATGTGATTTCAAAAGTGTATAACTACTAATAATTAAACAAAAAATGAGGAGTATTCAAAATAACTCACACCAGACAGAATGAATGTAGTGGGAATTTGGCCATTTGATCTAGAAAGAAGGCATGCATTTGTAAAATGTTTGCAACATTTTTCATCAATTGTTAATTGGTCAAACCTATAATAGTTACCAACTGAATTACTGATACCCCTTACAAATTTGATATTTATTCTTTTGTCCTAACTCATAAATAAAAGGTGGATTAGTTGAATTAGGGACTTTGTTGAATACTTTTAGATGTAACTTGAGAGAAAACTATTTATCAAGTACTTAAATAATTACAAAACTGTTTAGGGTATACATAATTAAGTGTACATATATGAAAATTACTTGATACATTCCTAATAATTCATCTGACGAGACTGGTATTGCACATATTGTACACTTTCCATCTGTAGTCTCCTTATGAAAATCTTGTTTCATGAGAATACAAAACCGAATGTATTCATGTTTTTTGCATGGAGGAAACACATTGAAGTATCCATAAATATCTTGGTTTCATGCCATTGTTTTTGTTTTTCTTTCTCTGTATATCCAGCTCTCTCAAGCAGTCTGTCCACTAGTCGAGTGACTGTGCAGATTAGAGGACAAAGTCTGAATGGTCAACTCCTAACGTATACATTAGAATTAACAGATAGGACATCGGCCAAATTCATCGAATATGAAGTTGCATTCTGTTTCATTGTAAGTATATCTTTCTTCACCAGTAAATGCTAGAAAATTGATGACAATTTTGTAGATGTAAATATATTTCAAGTGGGTGCCTCTTCAGCTTGCAAATCCAACACACTACATATACACCATATATAGCACATTAAGATGTGTGAACATGTGTCAGGTAGGTTTGTACTCTACTGGAAGTTTGAGATAAAGTGTTGGTTCCTACTGTAAAAATGGTTCATGTAGATCCGTTAAAACAAGAGATGATAATTTTGTAGTCCTCTTTTATGCCTCCGCCACTAAGCATGGTGCGGAAGGCATTGTTTTATAGAAAAAGAAAATTGCATAAATGAAGTGAAAAAATGCCATTTTGTACACATGAAAATACTGATAAATGACCAGTTGTAATTAAATCCCTCTAATTCCAGAATGGCGCAGTGTACTGTATTGGACAAAAAACAGTCCGGTGATTTTTGCCCTTTCTGCTTATGTATGATGTTTACTTCTTAGCATTCTGGATCTAAAGAAGAAACAAAAATGGAATGAAGAGGAGACACTGTAGTACTATGGCCTCATTATGTTTTTATTTCTGATCCTTTTAATGATTCCAGAACTTTGTTTTTACTACTTAATCAAACTTTCTTTATTTAATTTTGAGAACTTTTCTTTTAAAAAAAAAAGATTTTAAAGGAAATCTATTGATATAAAGTACACTATGAGTCTAAGCATAATATGATTCTTGTTTGTTCTACTTTTCATTTATCAGTTCAGCCAATATGTAAGGGCAGAGTTAGGTTCTAGACTTGCCGGTACTAATTGCATAGTGCGGTCATTCAGCTCAGGCAGTGTAATCGGTGACGTGCAAATGGAACTTGCGGCTGACAGCCAAAGTGTAGCAGATGGGCTTGCTGCAAGTTTAACCGACTTATCTACCAACATTGATCAAAACTTATCAGCTAATGGTCAAACTCTGGTAGCGACTATATCGGCAAATGGTAAGAGTCAAAGACAGACTTTTTCACCAGCCATTCTTATCTCAAGACACCTTAAAAAAGGATATTGCTTTTCACATCAAACAATATTATCATTTTAGTTGTCAAAACAAATAGTTTTTTAGTTTTTAACTGGGTATCTTGAAAGGAATATCTTTTAGCAGTATGCGATGTTTACAAAGCCACTTTTGCCAATGACAGGCTATGGACACAATCGGCAAGCAAATTTCAAATACTTTTTTGTATTACAAAATACTATAGCCTTGGCACTGTGAATACTTTATGATTTTAATTTGATGGTTCTAAATTATTTGCAATATCATATTTAAGATTAAACAGTAATCAACTCTCTATCACTAAGGGCTCGAGTTAGCCTGTGATGCACCCAAGTGATAAGATATTCCTTGAATAATAATAATAATCGGCGTTTAGATAGCGCTTAATACATCGACGATGTCTCTAATCGCTCTAAAGATATATCACTACCCGGTCGTAGGATTCAGGCTTTCCCTTACACAATGTATGCACATTCTCAACTCCCTTGGGAGCATTCCAGCCAGGCGCCATTTTACAGACGCTCACAATGCTGAGCAAACTACATTAAAATTTGCATCCTATCTGGTATCCTTTCAACACCTGGGTGGAGGGTGGCAAATGTAGATTAACATCTTGCCAAAGGACAATAGTGCCGGGCTGTGATTTGAACCCTATAACTTGTAATCTACAGTACGGTGACTTACCCACCAGCACAACGCCTCTAATTTCCTTTCAAAATATCCTACAACAAACAGCAAATAGTGTTTGTATTTTTAAGTTGTTTGTGACAAATCATTTTAGGCTTCAAATTATGATATTTTGGAGTGACTTGCCTTTGAATCGATTGTTATGTTATCATACAATATCAAATCAAAGATGGTTATGTATCAATACCAAGGCAAGAAAAGGCATGGTGCTGGTGCACATAGAGTTTGACATTGTCCAATTTGTGTGATTTGACCCCTGTGCAGTCAACCGTGAAGAGCTGCCCAACAAAAATGGTACCAAAAAAGCAAGAGAAATGACTCTCCTGCTACATGTTATATCAAAATATTTCATACTTACAGTTCTATAAATTAAGCAAAGTCAAAAAGTGTATACTTATACTTTATCTTACTCATGCTGTAGAAGCACATGTAGTATTAAGAAAACTGTATTATCATTATTATCACTTTTTCTTCATATCAAAGTAGATGGAGAGCTCTTGTCCTTCTACTGTCTAGACTTTCTCAATGAAATAACGATAAAATAAGTTGGTCAGTTATCAGAAGTAATTTGAATCATTCATATATCTTTGAAATTAACAGTTCAGTGCGATCAAACGAATTGCCAGAATGGTGGGACATGTACTTCTTCTGGAGAGCCTTGCAATTGCTTAGCTGGTTTCACAGGAGACCTTTGCGAGAATGGTAAGTTGTGTTTTTCAATGTTGATCCTTTAAGAATGTTGGTTCAAACTTACATTCGATGATTATAATTACAATAACAAACTTTAACTCCAATAGATGTTGTTAATCTGTTTATTGGTGTGTTGATATGCTTCCTCTCACTCATGCCTAGGTCACATTTGCTGTAGGGCTAGGATACGGCGGCCGTACGCCTCCGAAATCGAGACATACTTGTGGCAGCTGGGCTCAGGGTCACCCTACGGCGTATCCCTATCTTTACAGGCCGTACGGGGTGCCGTGAGATTATAACGCGGAGTTAAAACTGTTTTCATTTCTAGGTTCGCCATAGATATTAGACATGACGTTGAGCGTTCCACAGCGGCCGTACGTCGGGCATACGGTGGCCTTGCACTTTATATATTCTCCAGGGGTGAAGCGGTAGCATCAGTCTGGCCGCACTGTCGCCGTATGGTCCCCCCTTGGCCGCCTTGAGGGCACCTTGCAGCTACATTGCGTCTGCCTTAGTATTTGTCAAAAAAGCTACGGTCGCCGCAGGGACCTCCTAAGGCGACCGTGCATCATCACTCCAAAGGCTGTACCGGCAGCCGCAGATTTTCTGTCTCCACAAATTAAAAATACGTTATGCAGTTACCCTGACATATGTGACTGGGAATGCTGCGGCGGTCCTATAATTGCTATTGACCGTAGATATTTTAGACTGCATGGCTGGCCAGGCAACTGTGACCTAGGCATTACTCTCCCTATGCATAAACATGTATGAATATATATACAGTATAACAAAATAGATGCAGGTTACTCTCTTTTCTTTGCACAGTCACAGCTGATTTTGCATACATGTGCACGTATATTTTTCTCTGGTCTTGTTTTTTATAATCACATATTTGATCAATTTTTTCCAGTTTCTCAAGGATTGTCGAATGGAGCCATCATTGGTATTGCTCTCGGAGTATTTGGTTTGGTTCTCGTCCTCGTAACCTGTGTCTGCTGCGTTTTCGTACAAGGTGTCAGACGAAATCAAATGACTAAAAGGATGATCGCGTGAGTATTACAATAAACAAATGAACAAGTTCCAAGCTATTATTTCCCATACGTTACCCACCACATCTATGATTTCAGTATATCTGACGAGTGTAGCAAGATGATAGCTCCTCTAGAGAGGTTGAAGCAAACAAAACATCAAATTAAATGGTATTTTTATGTTGACGATTCCATGTTGACAACTCCATAGTACAATGCAATATAACTTGGTAAAGTGTGGGACATACACGTTTCTTGGACTTGCCTTACAAGTATCTAGAGGTGCCTTGCTAATCTAACACACTACATATACACCATATATATCACATTAAGATGTGAGTACATGTGTCAGGAAGTTTTACTTCTGTATCGACTGATTTGTAATCAGTAAGTTTAGTCTGAGATGAAGTGACCTTCATTGACACATCACAGTTCTCAGTGATGGTGTACTGTTTCAACACATTTGGTAAATTTGGTGATGCTATTGTTCTCGTTTTGTATACATAAATATACATAAACATATGTCTTTTTTTCTTCAGTGAAGGACGGTATGAAGATCCAAGAAGACACAATAGAGGCTTCTACGCAAACGAATCTTTAAATGGTTCTGATGAGTACGATTCACTTGAAGGACGCCGATATGCTGTTGGTCAAGCACTGGATCGACTCCGAGGAACTGACCCTATGGTATAAACAGTTTACTTGTCCATGTGTTTAACTTTGTATATGCCCCACTAATAATTGCCCTATTCAATATAGTATTTATCATGGAACCAAAGGCTTTCAATAATTAAAAAAAGATGACTCATATGAAGTATTCAAACACCTGCACTTTTTATCCATTGCTTATATTACAAAATGCTGTGTACACAAGTTAAGAGAAATTCATTACCATTTTGAATGACACCATACCTGCCTACTTTAAACAATTTCATGCATGAACTTTATTGAGAAATGAAAATGTTTTTCATTTGAGTCTCGTACGTGTCTGTTCCTCATTTGTTCACTACTGTTTCATATAATAGGGACAAAAGATCCTAAATAAAATATATGCACCTTTCTCAAAACAATTATAAGGTAGCATATGGAAAAACATGATTCATGGTATAATTGGACCAGGGGGGTCTTTCACAAAGCTCCTAAGTTGATCTTATCTCTATGTTGGCCTTAACACTTATGGAAAGCGGTTAGCATCTTTCGAAAATATTTTGTCAAAGTTATTTTAAAAGGCATAAAATGTTGATTCAAATTATATATATTTTCTATTATCAAGTTGATTTCATGTTCTTATAAAAAATCTAAAATACCTTTTCGCTTTTGAATATATTTTATTTCAAGTCCAACTTAGAGTTAAGTTTGACTTAGGATCTTTGTGAAACACCCCCCATAAGTTGCATTTTTTTAAGCAGAGTAATGTGTGAGAGAAAACATAACCAAAAATATTGAAACCAAAACAACCCTCCACATTGAAAATCTTCAAGGCATGGAGGGGATCATGTCCCCCCCCCCCCCCCCCCCCCCCAATACCCTCTTGGGGCTATGCCACTGCTTGAAATAACCGCAAAAATGTCAAAATCGAAATACCAATAAGGAATTATCAGTGGCTGTTCAATGAATGATCACATTGAATAGACCTGTTTACTTATTCTTTCAATGTTTGGCTGTCCCCCCCCCCCCCTACCAACCATTTCATTCACCTGCTAAAAATGGCAATGAATCCACTTTACAATATTTCTTGCTATGTTGGACAATCCTCTGACAAGTTTTTGAGTAAACAAAAAATAACAATTGTTTAAAATGTATGCATTCAATCAATAAACAGGTACTTAAGACTAGTGAATTTTTTGTTGTCGTAAGTTTATTGTTCAAGATACAATTAGATTCTTCATTATCTGTTTTTAAACGGTATACTTTTGATTTAATGATTTTATAGATTATGTTTTCAAAGAAAAAGAAATTATCAAGTCTTTTGTTATTGTTTGTCTTGTCAACAGCGTCATGAAGATCGCAATTTCAGGACTCCCTATGTTGTAGGTGGGAGAGAGGTATGTACAAGATTCTTTGTATTTGACAATTTACGGCATTCGCAGTGCAACTGATCAGGAGAGTTTGGCCAGTCCAATTTGAGTTGGACACAATTTTTTGAATACTGCTATGTTGGGCAAACACAAAACAAAAATACACCATGCTGTGACCAACTGAAACCAAGTTGGTCAAACTCTTGTGTATGAATCACTCTGTTTATTTGCAATATGGTATGCCACCTATCAGATATCGCAGGCCATGCAATTCCCGACTTCTGGGACCCGTTTCACAAAGCTTTTTTTCAATGAAAAATTACCAAAATCAGTGACAAATCTGCTGACAACCAATCAGAATCAAGGATTCCACTAGCTTTTAACAAAAAACTGTCATTTGTCACTGATGACAAGTTTTGTGAAATGGGGCCCTGGGCCCGACATGAAATCTGAGCTCTCTCGGCGGCGTTGTTGAGTTGCCTTTTCACCTGCTGTATGTGGATATTTGATGCTTACAGAATAATTGAATAAAGAACTTCCAACCATTTCAACTCCTCCCTTCCCAGAACCACGTGTGATTGGTACAAGTGTGATTGGTACAAGCTGTATGTGGATATTTGATGCTTACAGAATAATTGAATAAAGAACTTCCAACCATTTCAACTCCTCCCTTCCCAGAACCACGTGTGATTGGTACAAGTGTGATTGGTACAAGCTGTATGTGGATATTTGATGCTTGCAGAATAATTGAATAAAGAACTTCCAAACATGTCAACTCCTCCCTTCCCAGAACCAAATGTGATTGGTACAAGTGTGATTGGTACAAGCTGTATGTGGATATTTGATGCTTATACAGAATGATCGAATGAAGAACTTCCAACCATTTCAACTCCTCCCTTCCCAGAACCACGTGTGATTGGTACAAGTGTGATTGGTACAAGCTGTATGTGGATATTTGATGCTTACAGAATAATTGAATAAAGAACTTCCAAACATGTCAACTCCTCCCTTCCCAGAACCACGTGTGATTGGTACAAGTGTGATTGGTACAAGCTGTATGTGGATATGATGCTTACAGAATAATTGAATAAAGAACTTCCAAACATGTCAACTCCTCCCTTCCCAGAACCACGTGTGATTGGTACAAGTGTGATTGGTACAAGCTGTATGTGGATATTTGATGCTTACAGAATAATTGAATAAAGAACTTCGAAACATGTCAACTCCTCCCTTCCCAGAACCATGTGTGATTGGTACAAGCTGTATGTGGATATTTGATGCTTACATAATAATCAAATAAAGAACTTCCAACCATGTCAACTCCTCCCTTCCCAGAACCACGTGTGATTGGTACAAGTGTGATTGGTACAAGCTGTATGTGGATATTTGATGCTTACATAATAATAGAATAAAGAACTTCCAAACATGTCAACTCCTCCCTTCCCAGAACGACGTGTGATTGGTACAAGCTGTATGTGGATATTTGATGCTTACATAATAATCGAATAAAGAACTATATTCCAACCATTTCAACTCCTCCCTTCCCAGAACGATGTGTGATTGGTACAAGTGTGATTGGTACAAGTGGATATTTGATGCTTACAGAATAATCGAATAAAGAACTTCCAAACATGTCAACTCCTCCCTTCCCAAAACGACGTGTGATTGGTACAAGTGTGATTGGTACAAGCTGTATGTTGATATTTGATGCTTACAGAATAATCGAATAAAGAACTTCCAAACATGTCAACTCCTCCCTTCCCAGAACGACGTGTGATTGGTACAAGTGTGATTGGTACAAGCTGTATGTGGATATTTGATGCTTACATAATAATTGAATAAAGAACTTCCAACCATGTCAACTCCTCCCTTCCCAGAACCACGTGTGATTGGTACAAGTGTGATTGGTACAAGCTGTATGTGGATATGATGCTTACATAATAATAGAATAAAGAACTTCCAAACATGTCAACTCCTCCCTTCCCAGAACGACGTGTGATTGGTACAAGCTGTATGTGGATATTTGATGCTTACATAATAATCAAATAAAGAACTATATTCCAACCATTTCAACTCCTCCCTTCCCAGAACGATGTGTGATTGGTACAAGTGTGATTGGTACAAGTGGATATTTGATGCTTACATAATAATCGAATTAAGAACTTCCAACCATGTCAACTCCTCCCTTCCTATGATTGGTACAAGTGTGATTGGTACAAGCTGTATGTGAATATTTGATGCTTACAGAATAATTGAATAAAGAACTTCCAAACATGTCAACTCCTCCCTTCCCAGAACCACATGTGATTGGTACAAGTGTGATTGGTACAAGCTGTATGTGGATATTTGATGGTTACAGAATAATTGAATAAAGAACTTCCAAACATGTCAATTCCTCCCTTCCCAGAACCACGTGTGATTGGTACAAGTGGGATTGGTACAAGCTGTATGTGGATATTTGATGCTTACATAATAATCGAATGAAGAACTTCCAAACATGTCAACTCCTCCCTTCCGAGAACGGCGGGTGATTGGTACAAGTGTGATTGGTACAAGCTGTATGTGGATATTTGATGCTTACATAATAATCGAATAAAGAACTATATTCCAACCATTTCAACTCCTCCCTTCCCAGAACGATGTGTGATTGGTACAAGTGTGATTGGTACAAGCTGTATGTGGATATTTGATGCTTACATAATAATCGAATAAAGAACTATATTCCAACCATTTCAACTCCTCCCTTCCCAGAACGATGTGTGATTGGTACAAGTGTGATTGGTACAAGTGGATATTTGATGCTTACATAATAATCGAATTAAGAACTTCCAACCATGTCAACTCCTCCCTTCCCAGAACCACGTGTGATTGGTACAAGTGTGATTGGTACAAGTGTGATTGGTACAAGCTGTATGTGGATATTTGATGCTTACATAATAATCGAATGAAGAACTTCCAAACATGTCAACTCCTCCCTTCCGAGAACGGCGGGTGATTGGTACAAGTGTGATTGGTACAAGCTGTATATGTGGATATTTGATGCTTACATAATAATCGAATAAAGAACTATATTCCAACCATTTCAACTCCTCCCTTCCCAGAACGATGTGTGATTGGTACAAGTGTGATTGGTACAAGCTGTATGTGGATATTTGATGCTTACATAATAATCGAATAAAGAACTATATTCCAACCATTTCAACTCCTCCCTTCCCAGAACGATGTGTGATTGGTACAAGTGTGATTGGTACAAGTGGATATTTGATGCTTACATAATAATCGAATTAAGAACTTCCAACCATGTCAATTCCTCCCTTCCCAGAACCAAATGTGATTGGTACAAGTGTGATTGGTACAAGCTGTATGTGGATATTTGATGCTTATACAGAATGATCGAATGAAGAACTTCCAACCATTTCAACTCCTCCCTTCCCAGAACCACGTGTGATTGGTACAAGTGTAATTGGTACAAGCTGTATGTGGATATTTGATGCTTACAGAATAATTGAATAAAGAACTTCCAAACATGTCAACTCCTCCCTTCCCAGAACGACGTGTGATTGGTACAAGCTGTATGTGGATATTTGATGCTTACATAATAATCGAATAAAGAACTATATTCCAACCATTTCAACTCCTCCCTTCCCAGAACGATGTGTGATTGGTACAAGTGTGATTGGTACAAGTGGATATTTGATGCTTACAGAATAATCGAATAAAGAACTTCCAAACATGTCAAATCCTCCCTTCCCAGAACGACGTGTGATTGGTACAAGTGTGATTGGTACAAGCTGTATGTGGATATTTGATGCTTACAGAATAACTGAATAAAGAACTTCCAAACATGTTAACTCCTCCCTTCCCAGAACGACGTGTGATTGGTACAAGTGTGATTGGTACAAGCTGTATGTGGATATTTGATGCTTACAGAATAATCAAATAAAGAACTTCCAAACATGTCAACTCCTCCCTTCCCAGAACGACGTGTGATTGGTACAAGTGTGATTGGTACAAGCTGTATGTGGATATTGATGCTTACAGAATAATCAAATAAAGAACTTCCAAACATGTCAACTCCTCCCTTCCCAGAACGACGTGTGATTGGTACAAGTGTGATTGGTACAAGCTGTATGTGGATATTTGATGCTGACAGAATAATTGAATAAAGAACTTCGAAACATGTCAACTCCTCCCTTCCCAGAACCACGTGTGATTGGTACAAGTGTGATTGGTACAAGCTGTATGTGGATATTTGATGCTGACAGAATAATTGAATAAAGAACTTCGAAACATGTCAACTCCTCCCTTCCCAGAACCACGTGTGATTGGTACAAGTGTGATTGGTACAAGCTGTATGTGGATATTGATGCTTACAGAATAATCAAATAAAGAACTTCCAAACATGTCAACTCCTCCCTTCCCAGAACCACGTGTGATTGGTACAAGTGTGATTGGTACAAGCTGTATGTGGATATGATGCTTACATAATAATAGAATAAAGAACTTCCAAACATGTCAACTCCTCCCTTCCCAGAACCATGTGTGATTGGTACAATCTGTATGTGGATATTTGATGCTGACAGAATAATTGAATAAAGAACTTCCAAACATGTCAACTCCTCCCTTCCCAGAACCACGTGTGATTGGTACAAGTGTGATTGGTACAAGCTGTATGTGGATATTTGATGCTTACAGAATAATCGAATAAAGAACTTCCAACCATGTCAACTCCTCCCTTCCCAGAACCACGTGTGATTGGTACAAGTGTGATTGGTACAAGCTGTATGTGGATATTTGATGCTTACAGAATGATCGAATAAAGAACTTTCAACCATTTCAACTCCTCCCTTCCCAGAACCAAATGTGATTGGTACAAGTGTGATTGGTACACGCTGTATGTGGATATTTGATGCTTACAGAATAATCGAATAAAGAACTTGAAAGAAGATGAAGATGTCTTTCATTCACAGGTATTTTAAATTTGGAATTGTGAGAATAGCATTCTGATTCTTCACAGATGTAAACCGGCATGGCAAAGGGGGAGAGAGCATTTAATTGATGAAAATTGTCCAAAATATTGCCAGAAAATATGCAACATTTATTGTTTACATTAGTTTTATAGTAGCTATAGGCACACATGCAAAGTACTGGGATTTCCCAATGCTTTTAGCTTTATGATATTTAATATTTCCTATGAGACATTACCGATTTTGACATATCTGTTGCATCCGATAGGTGTCGCACCATATTGTAAATAGGTACCGAGAATAATGATGGACTATAGACTTTGTTTTCAAAAGCTACACAAACTCTTGTTCAAGGTGTAATCATAATTTCATTTCCTTATGGGTCTGCTTATTCTGAAAGTGATGTTGAAAAAAACATGACCAACCATTGTTAATAATGCATAATTTCACGTCATTTTCTGTGCCTTTTTTTAATTTGTTGAACAAAATGAAAGTGTCCGTAAGCTTTTCACAAATATTGATATTGTGGCTGACTGTTAATGGAAATGTTAATTTGTTTCATAGGTGATTGGTACACGTTTTGCAGGCCAAAAATATGAAAAGTTTAAATTCCAACAGAATTTGAAAGACAATCTGAATTTAGAACTTCCCTCAAAACGAAAGGGTTTGAAAATGGCTTTTAGTGGGAAAATAACAACCATTAGTTGTCAGATCGACTTAAGTTATTGCAATCACCTAAGTAATAGTCTGATTTTCAGACCCTTTTACTGAATGTATTTGTCTTTAACACATCAATTTTTTTTTTTTCATTACAGAACGGTGTGGAGCGAAATCCAGTCCACTATTGATCACCATGAAACAATTACCTACGGACAAAGAATGAATATGACAACGGAACTCGAAAGAAAAAAATATAGTGAATTAGTTACTTACTTCTTATGGATAGATGGGTTCAATTCTGGATATGCTAAATATCGAAGTGTATGCAATCATATTATTAGATTAATTAAGTGCTTACTCACATTTGACCTATTGGCTGATTGACTGATTAAATTGATGTAATCATGCTAATTATAATATATGTTACAAATAATCATACTATTAGATTAATTAAAGGCTTACTTGCATTTGAACGATTGACTGAATGAATTGATGTAATCATGCTTATTCTATGATACAAACAATCATATTATATATTAGATTAATTAAGTGCTTACTTGCAATTGACCGATTGACTGAATGAATTGATGTAATCATGCTAAGTCTCTGATACAAACATTCATACTATATATTAGATTAATTAAGTGCTTACTTGCATTTGACCGATTGAATGAATGAATTTATGTAATCATGCTAATTATATGTTACAAACAATCATACTATTATATTAATTAAGTGCTTACTTGCATTTGACCGATTGACTGAATGAATTGATGTAATCATGCTGTTCTCTGTTACAAATAATCATACTATTAGATTAATTAAGTGCTTACTTGCATCTGACCGATTGACTGAATGAATTGATGTAATCATACTAATTCTCTGTTACAAACAATCAAACTATTCGATTAATTAAGGGTTACTCACATCAGTCTAAAAATACAGCTTATCAGCAATACTCTGTTACAAACACAGAACTAATAATATAAAGAAATGTTTGAAGATAAGTATATTGAATACGATTTTCTGTATCTGTGTGTGTAAAAGGGCTGCATTGTTAATCTAGGAAGGAGTTTATATCATATTGATCAAGTAATTTATATTCATCTTCCATTTTAATGAATGTGGTAACATACTGCTTTCTCCCTGAACTGTAATCTAAAAAGCTGATTCCTATTACATATCAGTACTATTAATGTGGACCAATTTCAAGTCTTTCAAAAAGTACAAAAAAAGTTTAATTTCAAATGAGTATGTTAGCAGGGATTATAACATCCCCCTTCTCTCTCTCTCTCTCGCTATTTATATCTATATATATATTAGATGAACACATTTTTTAATTTAACTGATTTGTATCAATTAATTGAAATGCATCTGATGTACAAGAGAGCTATCAAGTACACAGAATGATGTAATCATATGGGGGAAATCCACAAAGCTAAAACAATACAAACAGTAAATTTGAATCTTTCCTTAATGAAAATGAAAATAATAAAGTTTTAATAAATAAAGGTTTGGCTTATTTACTTGTGCCATCTTTGCCAGGCACCAATGCAACAAAGCAGACATGGATGTGTCATGTAGCACAATTACCGGCAAATGTATTGCCATTTGAAAATATGAATTATTATGTTCTAAACATGTAATATATCTTTTGTTTCATTTCTATATTCATGTTCCTAAGAAGCAATTCATTATACAGTACTAGGGCTACCCCTACTAAGTCTTTCACGTTTTAACAAGGCTGTATGGTTCTATATATTTTTGTTAATGTGATATTTATTTTTGTATTGATATATATTTGTTATGAGATATATATTTTAAATAGGATCACGAGTAATTGAAATAAATATTCCAATAGGGAAAACTGCTGAATAGTTATTTGCGTCCATGTGTGATTCATACAGTATATGTTTTCAATACAGACAATTTAAGACGTGTGTATACTAGTATTATTATTATCATCATCATCATCATCATCATCATTTTTATCATTATTACCACTTATCATCTCACTATTATTAGAATTGTTGTTATCAATATTATCTCTATTTATTATTTTCAAGATCATTATTATTAGTATTAGTACGATTATCAGTATTATTTGGCAGTATACAATACAATGTAGACATGAGATATGAAGGAATGATTGCTTTAAAACTAATCATAAAATGGTTCATGGATACATAAGCCTTTCATGGAGAAGGAGGAATTGTATAAAATATGAGGATAAAAAGGAGAAAGGTGTAAGGTGTAAAAGTGAAGGTTTGAAGTATAAACACAAAAAAGCACAGAGAGATTACTGATTAGATTAGATTAAATCCGACCACATCAATTCAGCTCCACTTCCCCCATAATATGGTGACCGTTAATTCATTTAATAATTTAATAATAATAAAAATCCACGGGCCGGCTGGTTGTGCGTACGTATTATAACCAACACGAAACAGCCAACGTTGCAGGGCATTGGCTGGAATAAAATGTCTTATTAAAGCACTATCTCGTATTGTCAACGGCAGGTTCAAAATTATCGAATATTTTGGGCCCCACAAATTTTCGAAATTTATACTTCTGAATATCTCAGCCGTCTCTGAACTGATTTTGATCAAACAAAGATGATTTTGTTATTTAAATTGTATGCTCTTTCATATTTTGAAACCCACTTTGTATTATCTCATAATAATAAACAGTATTTTGTGTAGCGCCCTCTATACAGAAATTCAACTATTGGAGGCCCTAGCAGGCCTAGCTAGCTAGGGTTACGTACTTCCAGATCGCGGGATGTCATATTAATATTAACAAGTGTGTTATAACATGTAATATCATATAAACTGATGTGTACAATTAAAAGACTCCTCGATTTACATCAGAATTAAACGTGCATGAATCAGAAATTCAAAGCTACCGGTAGGGGGGGGGGAACTGAATTCAGACAAGGACTAAGAGTCGAAAAGAGTACAACGAATCGTCTTCTTTCTCTATAATGAAACGTCAAAGCTTCGCGCGGGTGCATGGGGCGAAATCAAATTCAGACAAGGATTAAAAGTAATAATTTAATGAAATGTCAAAGCTTCCGCGCTTCGCGCGCGAGGGGCTAAATGAATTCAGACAAGGATTAAGAGTAAAAAACGGTACTACGAGTCGTCTTCTTTCTCAAATAACTTAATGAAACGTCAAAAGCTACCGCGCTTTGTGCGGGAGATGGAAAACTGAATTCAGACTAGGATAAAGAGTTGGGAACGGTACAACGAGTCGTCTTCTTTCTCTATGACGAGAAATAACGCTTTAACGACGGACGCGCAGGCACTGCCGAAAACGTGTTTGACCTGCATAAACAAAGCAATAATTTATACTGAACTAACAATGAACTATGCACGTAGCCTATATTAATTATCATCAGTGGCGCGTAATGAGCAAAATCGTTTGGGGGGAGGAAAAAGTTCGCATCACCACCACTTTTACATGTTACATGTAGGCCCCCGCGGAACGTTTTTCAGGGGGGGGGCTCAAGTATTTACGATCTTGTAGAGCGTAAATTGGCGTGGGGTCCAGGGGCATTACGTTCAGATGAGCATTCAAGGGCGCACCTTGGGGACCCTGATGGGTTTCAGGGGGCAGAGCCCCCAGAAGCTCGGGGGTTTTAGGCATTAAATTACGGTGAGATGAGCATCCAGGGGGCACCTATTAAGGCACCTGGTGGGGTCCAGGGGTGGAGTCTCCGGAAGCTCAGGGGTTTTAGATATTTATTTACGCGGTCCGATGAGCATATTTCGATACCTTATTTGTGACATTTGCAGGCCATTAATTGGCGTGGGGCCCAGGAGGCGGAGCCCCGGAAGCTCAGTGTAGGCATTTAATTACGGTCAGATGAGCATATTTTTGTATACTGGCAGGTCACTATTCTATCTTTCTTTCTTTTCATTTCTCTTTTACATATTTTTTCAGAAAAGTGGAGGTGGAGGCTCGAGCCCTCCTAAGCCCCGCCGTTTCGCGGGCCCTGACACTTATGCTTCTATATAAGCATATGCATGTTTTGCCTGACTGTAAATTTGGGGATTTGTCATTATCCAACACACGCAAGAAAAAGGATAATTTGCAAAAAGAGTGAGCAAAAATCTCGGAATATCATGTCATTAATTTTCAGCAACATTATTTTGTAAATCACTGGGTTTGAATTTTATTAAGGGGGGGCAACTATCCCCGAAGCACCCCCCCCCCCCCAACATCAGTACGCCATAGTGCTTCTTTTTCATGGATGCTGCACATGATACAGACATATTTACATTCGTTACAGTATGAAGAATATATAGCATAGCATAATGAGGCACGTAGCCAGAGTTAGATGTTGGGGGGGGGGGGGGCACGTACATAATTATAATCGATCGAGGAAAAAAAAAGGGGTCAAAAAAAAGTTCAACCGACCCTGGATTTTTTTTTTTTTTTTGGGGGGGGGGGGGGCGTGCCTGATAATGCGGTCTGACTGGGTAGGCCTACTATATACAGCAGTGAGTTAGAGTCATATCAAGGTCTATACCCATTATTCTGTGTGCTGAGGGAGAGAGATGGCGTCGAAATTACTCAAATTAGGGTTAGCTTTGTCGAGGAGAACTGACTGTGTCAAAAAATATCACGATCCTGTGAGAATAGCTTACGATGTAGTCGCCGCGAGTTTTTACCATGAAACTCAAAATCCACAGGTGAGTTTTGCTTGTTTATTAAATTATCTACCATTATACACTTCTTTTGTTTCTTCTCCCTGATTTTCATCCATGCACCGCCCACCCCCACTCTTCCTTCCAACTCTCCGTTCCTTCGTTCTCTCTCTCTCTCTCTCTCTCTTTCTTGTATTAAACCATTTTCATTAGACTTATTCAAATGTATACAATGTACATACATATAGCTATAGCTACGAGCCATTAGGCATACCGTCATCAAAATTTTACATATTATTGCATTTCAATAGTCAGAATGAGAATTATACATTAGTTGTTGTTATATAGATAGGACAAATTAAATAATGGCTTACTAGAGTCTCTACCTAACAACACGTAATGTATGCAATTTGCATATTGTCTAGGTAGCTGTAAAATGCATTATCACCATCATCATCATCGTCGTCATCATCTGATCATCATCTCTATCGTTACTACTTTCGCTATTATCAATTTCGAGAGCGTACGTACAAGCAAAGAGCTTGAAACTACCATCATTTTCTCAGCTTAGTTTGTAAATACAGATTAAAATTCACGCAACCAAAGACACCTGAAATTTGTCACGGAAAGGTTTTTACGACTTGAGTGAGAATATTCATTTCCATTATACTTTAATCAACAAGATTATAAATAGAAAATACAGGATACCGTTGAAATATCAGTATATTATGCCGACGACATAATGATTCTCTTACAGATAGGCCTACGTGAAATTCATAGAATGGAAGTTGCAAACATCCCCAGGCTTGATCGAGAAGTGGTGCAATAGATGGGCCCGGTAGATTTTTTGTTTCTCTTTATACATCATACAGGATTTTGCTTAACCATCATACTTTGCAGTTGGGCGTGATGGTCACAAAAATTAATTGCGAGCGAGCGGAGCGAGCGAGGACAACAAAAAATATTTGTGAGGTCAGAAAAAATAAATCTTATAAAGAGGAAAAACCCTATTCCAGATGGGATTATAAGCACATGCTAATAACGGGAGACTGAAAAGAGCTTTGATAAGAAAAATAATTATATCATCCATAAATGCGAAGGAGCGTGGCAAGCGAGCTTTTGGGGAAAAATCGATCTTAGTCGCTTGATATAAGGGGCACGTTTAATATTGAGAGAAAAAGGAGACACTTCTCACACCGTAAAAAAGAGGCACTCATCAGGGATGAAAAAAGGCACTTATAAGAATGAGATATGGGCATTTGTCGACGGAAAAGGGGCACCCATTAGTATTTGATAGGGGGCATTTATAAATGCAGAACAAGGGGGATTTATGAAAAGGGATAGGTCCCCTATTAGAAAGGAAAAGGGGCACGTTTCATCCTTAAAAATGGAAATGGTCAGAGATTTAAAGAAAAAGAAAAAAGGGGCACTTATTCAACCTTCAAAGGGGCACTTATGAGAATTAAAAAGGGGCTCTTATAACAAAGGAAAATGTACATACGTTGAAATAAAAGGGGCAGTTATTAGAGGTGAAAAGAGACTCGAACCAGATTTGAATTGGGGCACTTATGAGAATTAAAGGGGACACTTTTCATATGTTAAAAAAGGGCATTCATGAGAAGGGAAAGGGGAACTTTTCTTGAAATGGGGGCACTAATCATAAGGGAAGGAAAAGGGGCACATGTTAAAATATAAATCCGCTTATCCGAGTGAAATAGGGGTAGTTATTAAAAGGGGAATGGGCACATCTTACAAAGGATACCTTGTCAAAGTAAAAGGGGCACCTCTCAGATTTGAATAGGGCAATTATGAAGAGGCTAATGGGGCACTTATCGTACCTAAAAAAGGGCATTTATGTACTTGTCAAAGGAAAAGGAGAAAATGTCAAAATAAAAGGGGCACTTTTCAGAGGAGAAAAAGGGGAAGGGAAATTTTTCCTATGTAAAAAAAAGGCACTTCTTACGAATTTGAAGGGGCACTTTTCCTTTGTAAAAATGGGCGCTCAAGTTGGGGATACATGCAATAATGGGGGGGGGGAGCCACCTATGTCCTACTGTCATTTGACACATTGATAGACTGACAAAGTAAGACTCAGATTCAGAATTGTCTGACGGAAACCAGTCTTGTAATATTGTGTAACAATGGCCAAGACCAGAGCCATCTATATACAGAGTTTGACCAACTTGTTTTTACTGGGTCATAACATGATGTATTCTTCTCTGTTGTGCCTGCCAAAATGTGTCCAAATCGAACCGGGTTGGCCAAACTCTGTATATAGATGGCTCAGGCAAAGACTAGCTGACCCCGCCCCCTAATAGCTGGGGATTACGTAATGGCTGGCTGGCTGGCTAGAGCTAGAGCCAGCGCAGCCGTCTTAACGGCGCGCTGCACCCCCTCAGCGGGCCCGGGCTCACCGGGCTACCGTACCCACGCCCAGCGCCGGCCAGGCTCCACATGTTTTTCCGTGCAACCACAGAGACACGAGTGACAGAAAATGGCGACTAATGACTCTAAATCTGGGATAAAACTTTCGAGTAGAACTGACTGCGTTGTATCTTTCAGTGACCCCGTACGAGACGCTTCCGAAGCAACTTCTGCGAATCGCTATCATGAGACTCAAAACCCGCAGGTAAAGTTAGAACAATTTTTATTTTTTGTTGGTGCCATTTCATTTGCAAGTTAAAACTACAGTACAACTCACACATAGGTGCATTACTATCCTGGCTGTGTATTAAAAGCTGTGCTATTGATTCTCAACATTTCAAACACCACTTTGTAAAATTCAATTAATTTCACTAAAAATTGGTACTTTACTTTAGTGACAATTGATGACACCTAAATAGCAGTAAAATGTATTTTTTTTAACTTTCCGATGTTAGAAAGAATAATTTAAACATTCAAATTGTGAGTCTACTGTCAAACTTGCCGATCAGCCGCATCGGCATGATTGTCTGCATTTGGGTGATGTGAGTGTATTGACTATTTAATTGCTGCTTATTAACACGTAGTGCAGTGCTAGGGGTCAATACGCATTAGCATTGACTCTTAGTCTTAGACCGTCTCTATATCGTCGGTTGTTCCACTGAGACTACGTCTGGCTCCACTAGACCTCCGGATATAGAGACAGAACGATCGCCTATGCCACCACACGTTGAAGATATCACGGCTAGATTTTAGCCGTTAGGCCCCTCCCACAAATATGACAAACTTGAGGAGAAATACATCATTTATCTTCAATTGCAGTAATTTTCAAATTGTCAGTCCCTAAAAGTTCCCTTTTTACCGCCCTTCCCCACGAAATAGAAATATCAAAGAAATAAAAGGACTTACCGAGCTTTTGGCTGCTTCTCGATGACCCACGTCAAGCATTCTGACCGACAGAAATCAAAATGGTGGCAATTGAATATTCAATGACCTCGCATCGGCTAGCTCTTCCGCGCGTCATGTCGAGGATAGCGCGCACGTGAAGCAGACAACACGAGAACTCAAACGTGAGTAGGGGCAGCGTGATGTACATGTACGTGCACATACGCGCACGTCTATGAATGAGGTCAATGGGGTGGAGACTAAAAAACTTTGGCATGAATATTCATTACTTTGATTCAAGATGGCTGACGTCTGAAGACAGTCAAGTGGAAGAGATAATAACACTTTTTTGAAGAAGATTTCATATGCAGAGGTCCAAGGTACATATTTTCTTAATGTTTATCATGTGTGGTTTAATTCTAAATGCCAATTGTATATGTTAGTGCCAGAGACGCCAAGGTAAAAGATCGGCAATGCGTGACATTTTCATTTTTCGGCGCGCAAGCGGTCGTGCGAGGGTATAAAACACGTATAGACCCTAGGTATGGCGTTTTTTTTTAATCTAGCGCGCGCGCCGTGCGTGATAGCCGATTATAACAAAAAAAGGATTTAATTTAGCGTCAGGGCAGTATCGTCTTATCGTATACCCGTACAGTGTATGAACGTACGATGGCATAGGCGATCGTTCAGTCTCTATATCCGGAGGTCTAGTGGAGCCAGACGTAGTCTCAGTGGAACAACCGACGATATAGAGACTGAAGCTTTCGGTCTATGACTCTCTATGCTTTGCTGGAGTGGTACAATTAGGCTACAAGTAGGGTGTCTGATCGCGCACCCGATGTTGTGTGCTAAATCTTTCCCATAGAGATTGCACGCATCCCTATGTGGTCTATGTGCATTGCGCGACCAAGCAAAATTGGTCAATGATTTTATGAAAAATTTGAAATTCAAACCTTTATAACAAATGATCCTGAAAGTGAAACACAATAAATGTGGTGTCATATGAAAGAGCAGGTTTTTCTCCATATTCCCCATAGGGGGCGACCCCCAGAATTCTAAAAATATCTTGCTCAAAAGAGCGATTTAAACATCGTTTCCATGGTAACTCGGAGATTTACCAATTTCACGAACTGCTCCCCCGAGGGATAAGTTGGGCCAGCTGTAAAGAATATATCCATGCACTTATTTTTTCTCTAGTCCCAAGGGATCATTTGTTACAACAGTTTGAAAATACCCTTGCTCCACGCTTTGCATATCGTGCTGTGCATTAGCTGTGCAGCTTTTGAGCAGAAATTATAACTCTGCGTGAACCATTTTTCTGTCCATTCTGACCAAAATGCTATGAATATTGCACAGTTTTTGAGGGGCTGTATCTTTTGATAGAAACATCGGTGAGTCTTGAAATTTGAAAGGTATTATTCTGATTACATTTTTTATTCCAATATCCAACAAAAATGGTGAAAAACGATCCCAAATTGAAAATTGAAAAATCGTTCAGACACCCTACTACAAGTGGCATGTGGCAGCCAGTGGTCTAAATGTCGACCACTAGTTCTAGGGCTATAGTATAGGGGCTAGCAGGCCATTATAGGCCTAGATCTATCGCATGTAGAATCTACAAGGTGCATATAAAATTATAAGGGAAAATGATATACTGTAGATCTAGAATCCCTAGATCTAAATTATCTGGAAGAAACTGTACCAAGTTGGAAGAACCAAGTTTTTTCGAAATCTAGCGCACGTGTCGTGCGTGAGAGCGTTTTCAGACGCTCAAAGTGCGTGACACTTGGTAGCTAGCTCTGGAATTATATCTTGTTTTACCCACTCCAGCAAAGCATAGGGAGTCGATCAATGCTAATGCATATTGACCTCTAGCGCTGCACTACGTGCTAGTAAGACAGTAAGAGGCAGCAATTGCACACATGAATAGTCAATAGACACATTGCACACTAATGCACACAAAGAACACGACACTGCTTATCAGCAAGTTTGACAGTAGACTCATGATTTGAATTTTCAAATAATTGGCGCTATAGTTCAGAAGTCTATCCAAAATTTGACCCATAACTCCGGTTTGGAGATAACCTTCTAAATCATACCCAAAATGAAGTAAATATTCATCAAATGTCCAAATAAAGGCCATGAGTTAAAAGACGATATATTTGTTGCCCGTGTCAATTTTCTTATCTTTTTTAAAGTATTTTTCCTAAAAACAAAGACTTTAATATGCACTTTTTCACAGTCGCTAACTTAACACACACACACGTTCGCAACAAACTGGACAGTATGTAATTGTATTGTGCTTCAGTTTGCCGTGAATCCCGTGAGATAGTGCATATTATAAGTCTTCGTTTTTAAAGGTCATTTCAACATCGTTTGAATTACAGCAAGTTATTGTCTGCTGACTGCCCCATCATCCATGTATTAAAGGGGGTGTATCATGCCAAGCCTACGTGTCTTTCCTGTGACCTGACTCGGGGCCAATCGGATATAATACGACTACGGATGACGCAACCGCAGTATTTATGTGCAAGCAACATGTGCAAAACCAAAGCGCGAGGGGAATTTTGGTCTGTTTTGCAAACGTACGCTAGCGCGCGCTGACGTTAATCAAGTCCATTTGTTTACCGTATTTGCCGGCGTTAAAGGTAATAAAAAGTTTTGGGAAATTTTGAAAATTGGTGGATGGTGATTCTTTACAATTTTGATATATTTGGATGCTTCTGTGATTGTATTTTAAGCACTCAAATATTTAGCCCCTTTTTAAAAATTGAATATAACAATTTACCGGTGCTCCCGGTAAATTTTGATAAATTTCAAATAGCGCCTACGGCCGTACAATGGTAGCTGCGACCATGAAACCCTCAGAATATGTAGTTGTGATATAATTTCCAAACGGGAATAGCTAATCGGTTGATTTTAGTCAAGGAACATTGTTTTATAGCGTAATAAATATCATGAACTTGAAAGGGAGCTATACAACATAAAGAATTTATTATATACAATTTCATAACTTTAGACACGATTTCAACCGCGACAACGATCACTGGATATTGTAGGATCGCATATGCTTCCAATATATTCATTTGAACCAAATTCATGACCCCATACCAAAACTTTGTATTACCTTTAAGGCCGCAGTGTTTTTGGAAGAAAAAATATTAAACAGTATGGGTGCGAACTTTGCGCAACATCAACAAAATTCAGCAGTCAAAACGGCACGTCCATTTGAACATATGGCACTACAATGACTATACAATCAGCGTATTTCCACAGAAAACATTGACAAGGTATTACCCGTGTCATACCGTGTCAGTTTTCGTGTGGAAACACAAGCGTGTCGGGTCGAGTCGACCGAGATACGGATTATCAGATCCACCTCTGGAGGCGGATCTTGACGTGTTGATCCCAACGAACTCCCTGTGAAATCGCTGTGGAAACACACAGCGACAAACCGTGTCTGGCGGATCATCAGAGCGCGCGAAGCCTCAATCACCACTGCAGCGTGATTGGTTGAAAAATACCTTGAAATACGTGTATACAATAATATGTTTATGCGCTGTACGTAACAATGAAAAATGTACGTCACAATAGAATAGCGTGGAATCCTGTGTAGATCTGACTCCACGATCGAGGTCAAAGGTTGAATCTTGACTTCCTATTGACACAGTATTTGCCCGACTTGGAACATGGAATCGGGGCGAATGGGAATGCTGCGCTCTGTGGAAACAGATTGGTTTACTACCGTGTCTGTGGAAACACGCTGAATGGTACAGGACATTTCTAGAATAACTCCACACATCTTACCAACAATTTTATGTTGCATTGTTGACATGAAGACCAAAATAAACTGCATAACTTATTTTTCTAATAAAATCTGCCGGTAGATCTAGATTTAAGTCTGTACCATTGCATCGCCAAAAAGTAAAAAAAGGGACAGACAGTTAGTTACGGAGCTAGCTGCCGCACAACGCAACTGCGCAGGTTGAAGTCGCAATTCCGTATTACACCGCACATCGTGGTAGGGGTACATTTAGGATACCAAATCTGCCTGTGATACAGTACTAGCTTAAAAATTGATAAATTACGATCATTTTTTAGGTAACCTTCTTGTAAATTGATAAGAGTATTGATGAATTTGGTATCAGTTTGTAGAAAAAACGTTTATTTTGTTTGGTCCGCTGTTTTTTTTCCCTTTTTTTTTTTCCCCTTTTTTTTTTCCCCTTTTTTTTTTCCCCTTTTTTTTTTCCCTCTAAGAAATGTCAAATTTGGGGGTGCGGTCTATGCCGGCAAATGTGGTATGTGCAGTTATCCAAAAGAAGTCGTAGATGGCGTTAAACAGTATTGGCCATGCTACACCCTTTTTGATATATTGTTTGAGAACTTTGAGTAGGGTCAAAATGTCCTTCAACCCTGTTCATTAAAGGTAAATTGGGAAGAAAGTGATGAAAATATGCATGTTTGCTATTGTTGGAATGCTGATGACATAAGGAATACAATATATTGATTGACAGAAATTTGCATGTGTTGTTAAATTATTATTAGACTTAGAAAGATCAATAGTGTAAGCAGAGGAACCCGGAAGCGGTGATATTCTCGTTCGTGACGTAGTGTATGTGACGTATCTCCGTGGACTGTTCCTAAACCCGGAAGTACAACGTATTATTTCAATGTAAATACGTACACAAACATGGGTCATTATTTTGTTTAGTAGATTTTGCAATTTTTGTGATATTTAATGAAGTGTTTTATCGAATATACAATAAAGTAGTAAACATTCTTTCAATTATATAAGCATTGGTTACTTCCCGATGTTTGGTTTCCTTGAAATATTGACGTTTGGTACTGTAAAATTGATCGTCTTGCAGATCCTGACACACCGGCTTCCCCTATGTTTTGTTTTGATAATTAGCGTAACTTGAATCTCGTGGCACGGGGAAAACTCGCGATAGCTCAGCTCAGCCATTCGTAGTGCAGTGTTCACTGTGTTTCGGTGTATTGCAGCGTGACATTTTTGGGAGATAATAGTTGTTTTTCTCGGGTTATAATTAGCTGAAACGTCTGTAAATCAAACAAATTAAGCAAGGAGACCGCGATCAGAATGCAGGTGAGCTAAAACAGTTGTATTCCTCGGCTTGTAATTACTTTGTGTCTAGTTGAAATGTCTGCTGATCGAGAAAAAAACTCAGCAAAGAGACGGCGCGGTAGTGCGGTACTTTCTCTTCGCCATGCATGTACGAATCGACGATACAACAGGGAAGAATTGTTGGGGTAGGACGAAGAATCACCCCATTTTCCCCATCAAAGACTTCTTCAAATTATAATTTTAAGTGGCCATCCAGATGCTCAGAGAAGTCGAGCAACCTAGTATTAAAGCCAAAATTGTACATACTCCCTTTGCATATTTTGAGATAATGTCGCCCAACCCGCTGTTTGAATGTTTCCCTATGCACCCGCTGAAGCTCCGACGCCTTTGGCGTAGGCGTCGTCTCGGAGCTTCTAGGGTAGCTGCAGCTGCAACTCCCGCATCACGATTCGATCAGCGTTTACATTCTTGTCGTCTTTATATTCGCCCAATTCACCATCATCTTCACTTTCTTTACCATCATCACTGCTACTAACTTCTTCTTCATCATACTCTATTCGTTTCTAGTTCATCTGAGCTGTCTTCTGACATTTTTACTGATGATTATCATCCCGATATAACATCTATACTTTCACTCTGATTATGTACCCTGCAGTGCTATCTGATTGTGAATAGAATGCGCGCGGTGACCGTGTTGTGAATAGTCCACGGAATGACGTCACACGCCCAAACCTCCTAATGGTATCGTAGACGAAATTCTCTCAGAAAAACTTGATTCTCGTAACTTCATTCCATTATATCTCCTTCCCCTTATGTTTATTGACAATGAACCAAAAACAAAAATGAAGAACTGAAAATAACCTTTCTAACGATACCTAATTCAATATGAATGGAAATCACCTTTAAAGCCCCTTATCTCCTAGGGATATATATTGTTTGAATTGCAACTCATTATTTGCTGACCTGATCCATGTCATTTTAGGGTAACCCGACACATGCTCCGCCGACGATTGCTCCGCCGACATTTACTCCGCAAAACGCGACAATTGCTCCGCGACATTTGCTCCGCGACATTTGCTCCGACGTCAAATGCTCCGCCGACAGGTGCTCCGCCGACAGTTGCTCCGCCGACAGTTGCTCCGCCGACAATTGCTCCGCCGACAGATGCTCCGCCGACAATTGCTCCTCCGACAATTGCTCCGCCGACAATTGCTCCGCCGTCAATTGCTCCGCAAAACGCGACAATTGCTCCGCCGACATTTGCTCCGCCGACATTTGCTCCGCCTGAAGCGACACTTGCTCCGCCGACATTTGCTCCGCCTGAAGCGACACTTGCTCCGCCGACAATTGCTCCGCCGACAATTGCTCCGCCTGAAGCGACAATTGCTCTGCCGACATTTGCTCCGCCGACATTTGCTCCGTCGACATTTGCTCCGCCGACAATTGCTCCGCCTGAAGCGACAATTGCTCCGCCGACATTTGCTCCGACGACATTTGCTCCGCCCAAAAAGTGTCCCATAAACTACAAATGCTACTAGTACTACGACAAATGCTTCGCCGACAATATTTTCTTTACATCTATTTTTTTCGTTTCTTTTTTTCTTCTTCATTTTCTGAATGCATTTCTTGAAATAATGTAGATGAAATGAAATGAATGAATGTTGATGAAGTGGGAGGAAAAAGGAGTTACCTAAAAGTCATTTCGAATATACTGAAATAACTTTCCATCTATCACTGTACGTCCCATATAATGTATACTAAACACTCATTAAATGTCGTGGGAAGTTTTTAAAAAAAAGTAGAGCAGCAAGCCACATTCCCCAATACGCGCATACCTCCTAGTTAATTTCAAGTAGCTCATCAATATGTAATACCTGAAATTACCTCGATCAATGCATCTTACTAGGTAAAGCATTATACAATGTAATAGGTCATCATGGAAGTTTAGAAAATAAGTAAGGGGGATTTACCAAGTGTTGATCTTTTTAAGAGTTTTATAAAGAAACAAAAAGATATTGAATATTTTTCAGCGAAAAAAAGGAACAAGCTTGTTTCGCATTTTAAGAAATGGCGATTTGACTTATGATACTCATGTTGATTTAACTTTTATTCCTGTGCCCCCTCACTCCCCTTTATGCACTGGAGTTCAAACTATGATTTATATGTGTACAGTGTATTTTTTTTTACTATAATGTTTTTTTTTTATAACTTTCTTGTCCTTTCATTATTGTTAGTTGTTCTTATACATATTGTTTTTTTTGTTTGTCTAATTATTACCAATGACTTGTAAATATGTAATTTTTATATGATTGAAAATTTAATAAACACACAAATATAAAAAAAAAGTTTAGAAAATAAGGGCACTTATATACGTAAGGAAGAGAACCCATTCAGACGGGAAAATGAGATGGCAGCCTTTCTGCTTATTCACATTTATACAAATCATTTTGTTGCAGTTTGATGTTAGTTCTTCATGATAAGCCAATTGCTCTTCTTCCGGTGGCTTCGTGAGTCCCTTAAATTATTCAGTGAAAACAAAGTACTCGAATGAAACGGAGTGTTTTACACACTAACATATATATATTAAAGCTACATACACTTAACTAAAGGAAAGAAACCTTTAGAAAATGGACTGGATATTATTGAAAATATTATTCTAAACAAGAATGTACTACATGATTGTATTACTTCACGTTTCAATTTCACGAGAGAAATAGAACTCGAGAGGGGGAGCAGAGAAGAAGTGATGGAAATGAAAGAAGACTTATAGCATGAGAGGAAAGAAAAGAGCAAAGAGAGAGAGAGAGATAGCCTTGAGCTTTGGATCAGCTAATGAGTAATACATGAAACAGATTTTGAGCGGAGTAATTATCTTTCGCCGGAGAACTTGCGTAAGGAGCTATAATTTTATTTTTTATTTTTTTAAATCAAACATTATGGGGAATAGCAAAAAACGGTTGTCTTCTTTGCTCTTTTCTTTCCTCTCATGTTATTAGTCTTCTTTCATTGAGGTAATTTCAGGTCTTACATATTGATGAGCTGTTTGAAATTAACTAGGAGGTATGCGCGTATTGGGGAATGTGGCTTGCTGCTCTACTTAAAAAAAAAACAACTTCCCATGACATGTAATGAGTGTTTAGTGTACATTATGTGGGACGTACAGTGATAGATGGAAAGTTATTTCAGTATATTCGAAATGACTTTTAGGCAACTGCTTTTTCCTCCCACATCATCAACATTCATTCATTTCATTTCATTTACATAATTTCATGAAATGCATTCAGAAAATGAAGAAAAAAAAAAATGACAAAAACAACCCGTGAAAAAAAAATATTGTCGGCGAAGCATTTGTCGTAGTACTAGTAGCATTTGTATTTAATGGGACACTTTTTGGGCGGAGCAAATGTCGTCGGAGCAAATGTCACCGGAGCAAGTGTCGCCTCATGCGGAGCAAATGTCGTCGGAGCAATTGTCGGCGGAGCATCTGTCGGCGGAGCAATTGTCGGCGGAGCAACTGTCGGCGGAGCAATTGTCGGCGGAGCAATTGTCGGCGGAGCATCTGTCGGCGGAGCAATTGTCGGCGGAGCAACTGTCGGCGGAGCAACTGTCGGCGGAGCACCTGTCGGCGGAGCATTTGACGTCGGAGCAAATGTCGCGGAGCAAATGTCGCGGAGCAATTGTCGCGTTTTGCGGAGTAAATGTCGGCGGAGCAATCGTCGGCGGAGCATGTGTCATGGAACCCATTTTAGATGTACCCTATGAGATAAGGGGCGTTACCGTAATCAGAATTGTTGGTGGGGAAGGCTTGAATTTAGCTTATCTGGGGTAAATTTTTGTGCCGATTAAAAAAATGTCGGTCTTATTGTGTTGGTCACTCTTCTGCCGAAATGGCCATTTGTGTCATATTTAGGGTACAACATCAGTTAGAGATTTCAGTGAGAATCAATTGATAGTTTTTTTAAACCCAAATACTAATCCCGAGAAATGCCACTGTTGATCACTGGTCATTTTAGTCACTTTTGAGATAAGCACCCATTCATACATAGAATTAGGGTGTCAAAAAAGATTAAATTGATACGATTGGTCATTTGAATTTTAAAACAGTGACCAATATGACCATGATGACCAAAACAACATGATTGGGGTCAATAAGACCAACATCCTTTATAAAATCAGAGCAAACTATTGCCTTGTCTATGCAGCATTCTCCTTCAAACATTATTTGGACTTATATCGGATTGAATAGTCGCATACAGCTCCCTAAAATTCAAACACAATAAGTGGCCAAAATGACTGAAGTACCGGTAGTCAAAACGGTGTAAATGTACCGTATTAAAAAAGTGGCCAAAATGGCCAAAATGTCACTAGGGTTGGTAATGTTGTTTGAAATGCAACTTGTAAGTTTATGTTGAAAAACTCCCAATATTTCCCAAAAAGGAGGATAGTAAATGGTCAACTTTGATTTCAGCTACCGGTATATGCAACCACTATTCTTGTGTTTCCTTTTGCAATGTATTTATTTCCACAAGAGTTGCCAAAGCTGTTGTATAAGTTGTATAAGTTATTTCCTAAATGTTTATACATTTTTTTTGCTGAACTGCCCTTCTCTTGTTTAGTAGGCAACCAGTATCCTTTTGCAGTGTATTTTTTTTTCCACAAGAGTTACCAAAGCTGATGTTTAAGTTATTTCCTAAACTGGTAGATATTTTTTTTGTTTAATATTTCTTTGTACAGGGCATAGTTGATCTGTGTATGTCTCAGAACACCCTCATATCTGATCTCATTCTTGACAAGGTAAGAACAATCTCTCTGCTAGCTCTTCTTTGTGTTCAAAGCCACACAAGGCCTGTCTTCATCAAAACAAAGTTGCAAAATAACCTGCTATTTTCAGACTCGGGATATTTTCCCCAAGCTCGAAATTGTGTCTTCACCCGACCGATACGCTTATCAAAACTAACTCAGGCTATTTTGGAACAAGACCAATATTTTGTTGGATATTTTCTCGACCAAATAGCCGGCTAATTGCAACTGCGGGCTGATGAAGACGCAAATTAGCTGACTAATTTAGGATCAGGCTAGTTAAAATAGCGGGTTATTTTGCAACTTTTGTCTGAACATAAGATAAAGGGCAACGTGGGGGGTCAACAGGTACCGCCTACATAGTTGTCTCTGTCCATATCTACATGTATTGCCTTATAATTGTACAACACCAAATATGGTTCCATTACCGATTGTGCATACAGGTCTCCCAGGCAGTGAAACTGTGACCCAACAGAAAAGAAAAAAATTGAGGGTGAGGAAAATGAATGATTTAAAGAGTTATTTGTGGAGGGTGCAGTGCATTAAATAAGTTTATAAGATATGTTGGTCATTAAAATGAAGTCCAAAATACAATGATGCCCCATTTGTAATGATTACCGTACATGTTACCTTGGAATGTGCACTTGACCTAAATATAGCTTAAATCCTTAAAAAGGCTTAAATGTAATAACATTTCTTTGTTAGTATTCCTATGATTATTCAGAACAACAAGCAGAAAGATGATGTTTGTTAAAACCCATCTGCACTAGTTTGGCCAGGAGGGATTAGACCTCCCTGCATGGTCACTGACAGGTGGTTATCTCATAAAATTAGTTCTCAATTAACATAAGAAAAAGAGGACTATGGGGGAGCAACGGTCACCGATAAGGCATTGTTTGCTATATAGAGGGCGTGATTAGCTATAAGTAGTGCAGTGGGGCTTTAAATTTTCCATTTCCAATTCAACCACGGATTGCCGAAGGAGTACAGAGTAGTAACTACATGCCATTAACCATAGTAATGTCCGTTATAGTTACAACAGCCCGAGTTGTTGAAATGGGACGAGACGATGCTGACATATACCGAGAGGAAAGGGACAAAGAGACTGCGGGTTGCCATAGCAACCTTCTTAGAAGACCAGACTGGCTCGCCTCAGAAGATAGACCCGGATAAGGTAAGGCATGCAATATGAAATGGGTAGATTTTACAAATTTGTCTTATGACATGTGTACAAAATGTATTTTAAAGGTGCATGTACAATGTCCTATTTGCAGGTCAAACAAATTAAATGGTTAAATGCCGACAACATTTGAAAGACAATACTTCTTTAGAACTTCCCTCGGAATGAAATAGTTTGAAAATGGATTTTTGTGTGAAAATAACGACCATTACATTAGTTGTTGAATCGACATAAGTGATTGCAGTCACCTAAATATTAGTCTGATTTTCAGACCCTTGTATCGGATGGTTGTACGTTTTGTGCTGCACAAAGATTCAATCGGTCTAATTTTGGCCATTACAAGTAGTGGGTTATTGATGTAGACAAATGTTATTACCAAAGAAAAAAAGATGTCAGTCAGTTACTCAATAGTGTCTGACAGGGAAGTCTAGAAGGTAAACAGGTTTTCTCGCATAATTTGAATACTAGGACACTGCTAACCACAAAGTTCTAAAAAGGTACAAATGCAAATGTTTAAATTGAAAACTGATAGGCCTCATTACACTCCAAGTGCTGATTTATTATTCTTTAAAGGTATTACAAAGTCTTAGTATGGGGTCATGAATTTGGTTCAAATGAACATATTGGAAGCATATGCGATCCTACAATATTCAGTGATCGTTGTCGCGGTTGAAATCGAGTCTAAAGTTATGAAATTGTAAATAATAAACTCTTCATGTTGTATAGCTCCCTCTCAAGGTCAATATATTAATTAAGCTATTATACAAATATACAATGACACTCGAGGATCTAGCTGAAACTATTCGCATCGAAGGAACATCAACTAGTACTATTCTAAAAGTACTTATGATGTTCCTGAGTGCGAATAGTTTTAGCTTGTTCCGAGAATGAGTCATTTTATATTTGTTTTATATCCCTTCCATCTGTATTATTCCTTGTACACTCTATAACATGAAGCTTATACCGGTACTCACATTCACATCTACATTCAGATCGAAAAGAAATAAAGAAAATTGCACGGCTCAAATGAAACATTGAAGGATGTAAATATGTTTAGCTGGCGCTAGTGTAGTGCAGTTATCGCACAGCGTAAATTGCATATGGCTTGAGCGCCGTGACACCGCGGGAGTTGACCGCGCGGAGGCATTTCAACAATAAGGGATAGAGCAACGTCGATCTGGCGCTGCTCAGTGGCTGCCGGGCTCACGATCAATTGGGCAAAATAAATTTTATAAAATTTGGAGTGGACCATTAGAGATTATTATTATTATTATTATTTGAAATCATGTACGCACTCGCTAGGAAAACGCATAGTTCAGGAATATGCGTTTTTTTATTGTGACGTCACGCATAGTACCTTTTTTCCCTAGGAAAAAAGGTACTATGCGTGACGTCACAATAAAAAATGAACTATTCCGATTCTAGTCGGCAGGAAACGTCTTTTACAGTAAAACTATTCTTTTTCTTGTTGTGTACACACCTAATGCAACAATCTTACGATAAGGGATATACAAAACAATGTTTCTTGACTATAATCGACCGATAATATATCACAACTACATATTCTGAGATTTTCATGGTCGCAGCTATCATTCTACGGCCGTAGGTGCTATTTGAAATTTATCAAAATTTACCGGGAGCACCTGTAAATTTTTATATTCAATTTTTCTCGAAAGCAGAAGTGTTTTAGGGGCTAAATTCTTTAGTGCTTATAATGCATCCACAGGGGCATCCAAATTTATCAAAATTGTAAAGAATCACTGTCCACCCAATTTTCAAAATTGTCCAAAACTTTGTATTACCTTTAAAAGATAATAAAGTTTTTTTCCCCTACAATCTAAGATTAATTGACTTTTTAGTTTTAATATTTATTTTTGTTTTCTTTCTCCTAGATGTGTTGTATGAATGGAGTGACTGGAGTGATGAATCTACTCACTTATGTCTTGTTTGATGAAGGAGGTTAGTCTAATAATCGTCTAATAATCTCTTCACAATAAGAAATGTATGCCAAAGTCATGTCAAGTATTATATATATGGGTTCAAGAATATAGCCAATGAGAAGCGTCGAAATTGGTCGAGTGTGCGTGCATTCATTTTTGCCATATGCACAGGGAGTGCATTTTGTTGATAACAACCATCAAATTTTTCGACTTTATACTCATATTGTAGACCCATCTTATAAAACGAATAATACATGTTTTAGCCCGTGCATTAATAGTGATATGCACTTGAGACACACTTGAGACAGACAATGAACTTGACAAGTCTCGTTCATTATCCTAAGTGCACTATAAATGCACTCGCAAACATGTGGTTTGTGTACATGTATATGTGACCCGGCACCACAAAACCAACAAAAAGTCGCAACCAGCGATTCTACGTAATCAGCTAAAATGTCAATTTAGGTGAAAAAAATAGATTTTTGTTTTTTTGCATTTTCTGAAAGAGTGGTCTTTTCTGTACCTAGTATCAAAATTTGGAAGTCTAAAACATAGTAGAATATGTGTTTTAAACGGTTTTTCTAGACCAGTTTTTTTCGCACAGCCTTCGGTCTCTTCCAAAATTTGATCACTTTTCCCAAGCGAAATTATCGTAGTCCGGAAATGGTCGGTCGTTGCTAACGGGTCGTGCTACGCGGGCTGTGATTGGTCCGTTATAGCAATCAGTGCGGCGCGCCATTTTGTTTGTATCCGCTTTCACATCCGAGTTCCAGATTTGCGTTCGTCTTATATTCTCCGTTAACGACTTCGAGTAGCTTGATTGTACATCACATATCCAGAATTTGTTGATCAAAAACATTATTGTATTATTATATTTTATACATTTGAGGGTGACAAGTTGCGAAAAAGTCTACAACGTCGTTACAATGCCAGGTTTTGTACGTGAGCAGAGCCGTGGGATGGTACCGGGGTGCACCAACGCAGTCATAGTAAAAATACTTTGAACCTCCTGTGAGAAAGAAAACAGTATGGGAATTAAGTATAAAGCAAGTTCATAATGTGGTTACAAATAATTGCCCAGATGTATACAAAACAAGATAGGTGACAAGCAGTGTTATGTAAGGGGGAACAAAAAGACTCCGGGTCCACCATGAATAGGCATTGCCTAGTGCAGGTGTCTCGGCACTATGTTGCAGTTCACTTAATCTGTCCAATTACAACTCTATACATTTACAACATAATAACTTTTGAAAGACTTAAGTCCACACATTGAAACCTCAGAAACATAATGAACAGACTATGTTTGACCATCAGGCCAAATTTTAGCCTAATCTGAAAATCTCTTCATAGTGGTTGTTATGGCCTTTTGATTCACCCTTCTATTGATTTCCCTGTGGTTTGCTTGCTCCGCATGCTTGAATAGCCCCAAACTTTAAAGCTCTCTTTCTCACAATTTAATACCAGTATTAAACCTCCCTCACCAGCTCTTTTCATTCACTAAATTGAAAGGGTTAGGAAGCTTCAATTTGGACAAGTAATATATCATTTTAATGAGGAGAACTTCTTCTTTCATAATCAGATGAAATCAGGAAAATAATTTTTTGCAACTTTTTGGTGGTCTTGTGGTGCCGGGTCACATATTATCTTATAGTGAAAAGAGAGATTGTACTGTATGTACAACCCAGTTTTGGAGAGGTTATTTGACATGTACTCGTTTAGTGTCAGATTACAGAACTTAATTGGCCAATTATTAGTGCACATCCATTGTAAGCCCTGCCCAGTTTTGATAAGGTGTTCAAATGAGAAACTGGCCTTGATTCTTTATTGAGTTTTTGTTTGAAACATGCTCAAATATTTGTTTCACTGTACAACCATTACTCTTATAGACATTCAGGCTAGAAACATTATTTCTTATTGATTCATTTTTGTAGTCTGAATTGGATTATGATGTTAAGTAGTTATTGTTGATATGATGGCAGTGATGACGATGCAATGATAAAGATGGTGATGATGATGGTGATGGCGATGATAATGCTGATAATGTGATAACGATGATAGGATGTGATGATAATGATGATTATGAAGGGGATGATAAGAATAATGATGATGGTGATGGTGATGGTGGTGATGGTGATGGTGATGATGGTGAAGATGATTATGATGATGGTGATGGTGATGATGATGATGGTGGTGGTGATGGTGATGATGGTGATGGTGATGGTGATGGTGATGATGATGATGATGGTGGTGGTGATGGTGATGATGGTGATGGTGATGATGGTGGTGATGATGATGGTGGTGGTGGTGATGGTGCGATGATGGTGATGATGATAGTGGTGGTGATGGTGATGATGGTGATGGTGATGGTGATGTGATGAAGGTGATCCTGAAGCTGAAGATTATGATGATAGTGATGAAGAAGATGAAGGTGATAGCGGTGATCATGGTGATGATGTGATAGTGATGATGATGGTGATCATGAAGCTGAAGATTATGATGATAGTGATGAAGACAATGATGGTGATGGCGATAGTGGTGATGAAGATGGTAAATATGTGATGATGATGATAGTGATAGTGGTGATCATGGTGATGATGCAATGATGAAGATGGTGATGATGATGGTGATGGCGATGATAATGCTGATAATGTGATAACGATGATAGGATGGTGATGATAGTAAGGATGATGATGATGATTATGAAGGGGATGATAAGAATAATGATGATGGTGATGGTGATGGTGGTGATGGTGATGGTGATGGTGGGGAAGATGATGATGATGGTGATGATGGTGATGGTGATGGTGATGGTGATGGTGATGATGGGGATGATGATGGTGGTGGTGATGGTGATGATGATGGTGATGATGATGGTGATGTGATGAAGCTGAAGATTATGATGATAGTGATGAAGATAGTGGTGATGAAGATGGTATATATGTGATGATGGTGAGGATGGTGATGATCATGGTGATGATGTGATGTTACCATGGTAGTGTTGATGGTGGTGCAATGATGGTGATGATGTTTATAGCGATGATGATAAATATGTGTGATTATAATACCTTACTATCTATTTCATGTTTTTCTCATCTAGATACCGTGCTGTGCCCAGCCCCTTTCTATTATTCAATTCCTAGAGATATCATGTACATATCTAGAGTCAAAACCTACCCTGTTCCACTCAGCAGCAAGGTAATTCAATGTTCAAGCTTTCAAGTTTTATTTCAATTCAAATCCATAAAAACACATTTTATGGAGGTATACAGATTATATACAATATAGAAAACATAGAAAACACACAAAATGGAAATATGTTTACAAAAATATACCAGAACTATAAAAAGTTAATCAATAAAAATGAATTGTGGAGACTGCAATGATACAGTGGCAGTCTCTCCACGTTCAATTTCCAGCAAGAACAGAATTCCTTCTCCCACCTAACAGCCCCAGCACTATAACGGCGGTATCCCAACCCTTATCCCTAAGCCTAACTCTAGACTTAACCATAACCTTCAACCCTAACCTAAGCCCTTACCCCAAATCCTAACGACTTCAATTTCTATTCCTTAAATTCTATTATAAACGACTGATGTGGAAGACTAGGCAATGCACCCTTTCGGCCAAACCGGGGGGGGGGGGGGGGGGCTTTGGACGAATGGTCGCGTTCAAGTCAACGCGACGCGACGCTACCCACCCTTTCGGCATAAGCCAGATTTTACTGTAGTTTTTTAGTAGTCTTATGTGCAGGTTTCAATGTATTTTGTAGTAGTCTTATGTACAGGTTTTACTTTACTTCAAAGGTCTTTATACATGTATATATTCAAGTTTCATTGTTTTTATAGTGGTCTTATAGAATTTTTCCACTGTATTTGAATAATTTGAACAATGTATTTTGCAGCCGGGCGCTAATGGATTGAAACCCTTTGAGTTGACAGTGGACCACCTTGAGAAGGCCCTTCATAAAGCAAGAGAAGAGGTGAGTACTTTCATTATTGACAGCTTTGATCCGCCTCCTTCACATGCGATTAAAGGGACTTGGTAACATTGTTCAGATGAGAGAAAATGGTGCTAAGGTAGTGACCTCAATGCTCAAATTAGTTTTTTTGTCCACGGGGGCTCTTAAAAAAAAAGAGCCCCCGTGAGCCTTCTCACGGGGGCTCTTTAAGTACTGATGGGGGCTATTTTTTAAATAAAATTCCTATTGAATTGGTACACATGATACTCTTTGCTATTTCATCATTATCATTAATAGTCGGCATTATTTCCCTCTTACAACTTTACAAGTTATAACATGCAGCTAATGGTCAGATCTCCTCCCTCTGTTAGTCTGTACAAAATTTCTGGTCCAACCCCGTATACATTCACCTCCTTGCCAACAGGTTTCCTTTTACCAATTTAAGCTTTCAGTTGATTTACTGGTTGAGGTTCATTATACATGTATGCTGGTCTTTTGAAATCACCAGATTTCAGAGGATTCACGATTTTCACAAGGAATTTTTTCTTCAGGTTTCGGTCCTTGCGCGATCGCCTCTAGCTCCAGGAGATACATGTATACTAACAGCGCAGCTTCTGTTTTTTGTATCCGTAATACCCATAGAGATGTAGAGATGTGGAGATGGGAGATATAGCGCATTCTTGCGGCGAAAAAACATTTATTTCATTACAATATGGCAGCCTCTAGACACCGAAAAATTCGAGCGAGAAATCCTGCACGCTATTAAAATATAACTTCCATAGTTCAATTTCATTGGTTTAATGTTTGAAAGTTGAAACCCAATATTGTGTAAAAGTTATAACAGAAAAGATAATCTTTATTTTATAATTCCACGGGGTGATTTTTCATTTTGCAATCGCCCCCTTGAGCACTCTGACAGAACTTTATTGACATATCTAAACATATACCGGTATTATATTACCGGTATATGTTTAGATATGTCAATAAAGTTCTGACAAGAGGTAAACAAAAATTTATTGGCAACAGTGCATTTATGGTCGTTGTTTATATCTTTGTACCACTTTCATGATCCTTGATTTGAAGTAAGATGTACTTTGAAACATTTATTATGCTTTTATGTACCAGTATTCCATCAATTTATTACCGTAGTTTGATTAAAATATATCATCTACATTTTCTTCAAATATATTCTTGTGAAGTGCTCAGCCTTTATGATGGAAAATGACCCTGTAAATGCAGAATGACTCAGTTTTAACAATCGTCCTGTTTTAATGCTGATTAATGTTGATGTCCTTTTAACCTACCGGTCTTTAGAAGTTCATGTGTGCCCGCATATATCTGGGTCACAGGGTGGGGGATGGGGGAGATCCCTTTAATATTCATTTGTGATAATGACAGCATGCTGTAAGACCTCTGTTGATGCACTCTGTGAACTTCAATATACTGCATGAGAGACATAAATTCATTATATATCATCTGTTGAGAGCCAGACAGCATTAGGGACTTTTAGATTTGCGTGGACTGATACTTGTGACGTCCATTCAAGTGCATTAAAAGAATGTTGATCGTAGCAATCCATGTTGTCGTTGTGCAAATCTAAAAGTCCCTATTACCTCCCTATCCATCACTCTATCAGCATCAGAGAACATCATATTCACTTTGATCTACATCAGAGAACATCATATTCACTTTGATCTACATCGGAGAACATCACATTCACTTTGATCTACATCAGAGAACATCATATTCACTTTGATCTACATCAGAGAACATCATATTCACTTTGATCTACATCAGCTCCTTCGCTTCTCTTTCCCAAATTCAAATCCTGAAAAACAGGCTGGCTTCAAATCCGTTCAAGGAATAAACTCCCTGCATTTCTAAGATATAGTAGTTCACTTGACTCCTTCAAAATACATCTGAAAACATATCTCTACAATTCTTTTTAATTTGTTTTGATTAAGAGAAAGCTCTTTGTTTCTTCTGGAAAATTATTATTATGTTTCTTATTAAACATTAAACATTAAACATTAAAAGCCAAGAGCAAATGTTAGGTAACCAACGTAACAGGTGTTTTTGAATGTTCCTATTTTGTTTCTAGGGTCACCGTGTTCGTGGGGTCTTTCTTGTAAATCCGAGCAATCCGCTGGGACTGGTCTATACTAAGGAACAGGTCCAGGCCTATCTAGCATTCTGCAAGAAGTAAGACTTTGCAGTCACATTTGTAGAGTTTATAAGTGCTTTACATTGTAATTCCTTGGCTAATGGATTTGTTTGCTATTCCCCGCATGTTAGAAAATATGCTCTGTTCGACCTTGGGAAGTATTCTGGCTAGGTCCCGTTTTTAAACGTGCCTGGGTGCAGAAAAGCAATGTAGACAAAATGCCTTGATTGAAGATGGGAGTACCTTGTCGCAGATTGAACCCATGACCATTGGATCTGTAGTGAAGTGTTCAAACCACTCCATTACATCATCTCTACAGTGCCATTGTCTGCTGTCTTGTTAAATAGAGGAAAATCCCAAAAGTTCATCATGTATTTAGGGGTGCGATTTTGGTGCTTCTACGTTCGCTCTCGCTACAATATATCTGGGTTTTCTTACGTCAGAAGAGTAGGGTTAGGGTTGCGATGGGGGTCTTGGGTTAAGTTAAGGGTAATAATGTTGGGTGCAGGGTTGAAGTTCAGAAAGTGACAGGAGGGTGAGCGGGAAGATTTAGGCAGATTTTAGCCGGAGGGGGGGGGGGGGGGGGGTGCAAAAGTGGAAGAAAATGCTTTTGTTAATAGAATAAATGGTATTATGAATTTAGGAGGGACTCGGTTGTGGGCCCCATAACACAATATGCTTTGTAATCAATTGCAAAATGGTAATAGCTAATCAAGATCATCATTGCATGCACCTATTGTTAACAAGGCTGACTATTAACCAATCAAAATTATTTATTCAAATGTGCAATTTATTGCAAACCTGTGTGTTATGGCTGGGGCCTAGGTACATGTACCTCTTTCAACTCGGCAGTGTTTCACAAAGACTGAGATCAACTTTAAGTTGGACTTAAATATGACAGGCCGTTAATGCCACTGTTTGCTCTCACCATGTACTGGCATTGATCTCTCAAGGGACCTAACATTTCGAGGTCTACAGAAGTTACATTATTTGATAGATCATTGTTGAAGGAGAAAATATTATCTAAATATCTTAATAGTGAGAGCAACTAGTGGCATGAAGGGCCTGCCATAGTTAAGTCCAACTTAAAGTCGATCTTAGTCTTTGTGAACATTCCCCAGGACAACTACTTCCTCTTTCCAATATTTCTTTATCTTTCTAGGTACAGCCTTCATGTTATCATGGATGAGATTTATCAGGGCAGTATCCATGATGAATCAACAGCTAACTCAAGTGTGCTAGGGCTCCCTCTAGTGGCCGTACCTGACCCGCAGAGGACTCATATCTTGTATGGCTTCAGCAAGGTATGTTCACTTTTTTCACTGTATAATTACTATTGGTAATATTCATGACTTGAGTTTTGGTATTGAGAAGGACTATACCTTTTGTAACCATACTGTTCTGGGCTATTTTGAGCTCCCCGCTACTGGGGGGGGGGGGGGGGGCCTGGAAATAAACAATATATATATATATGTAAAACAATAGATATAATGAGAAATGTGTGGATATGTGCAGTGATATGCAGATAGGTAGTGGGGAAATATTATTCTACAATGAGAAATCGGGTGAAATGTTGTTTTTGGCTTTGCTCACGGTGCAAAACATACTTTCAAAACAAAGTATAAAATATGTATTCATAATTTATGAAAATGCATACCGGTAGGTTAATTTGCATTAATTAGGAATATGTACTTGTTGTTCCTCCTAGGACTTTGGTATACCTGGATCCCCATTAGGCGTCCTACACACCTGGAACCAGGATGTCCTGGAGAGATGTGCCGGTCTGAGTGACTATCAGCAAGCATCCAGCTTCATCCAATCAGCCGCCGCTAAGATGCTAGAAGATAAAGGTATAAAGGTCATATGGTGAACGCAGCTTAGCTCACACCGCCTCAACTTTATGGAACAATCTCCCGGAACATCTAAAAAACATTGATTCCATTGCTAAGTTTAAGATTGCTTTAAAGACGCACTTATTTAACATTTAATTCATCCATTTTTGTCTGTTACCCAGTACATCTTGTCTTTGTATTCTGTTGTGTTTTTCTCTAGAACGCTTGGGGACATGTTTTATTACTATGTGTTATGCGCTAAACAAGACAGTTAATTATTATTATTATTATTAAAGATGATTTCTATTTCAACCGGTGTGTTTCTACAGTTAAGTAGTAGTAGTGGTTATTTTACCTGACTGCTAAGAAAGCATAAATGCTTGTTAGTACCGGTAAGCAATTAGAGGACCGATGGCTTTAAGTCCTCTCCGAGGGACCTGGTAATGAGGATTAATGACTTAACTACCAAAGGGAACTAGCGCATCGACTTGGTTTCGAACTCGGGTCGCCAGATTACGAGACCACTTCTCTACCAACTGAGCTTTCGCGCCTCCTATTTCAAATACCATCAATTACCAGTCTTCTCCAGACATTTCAGGAAATTTCCAGATTTGTCAAACACAATAGCACGCCCATCTCCAGAGGTGGATATTTTTATTTTGCTTTGTTCTGTAGATACATTTCATGATTTTTCCATCAAATTGTTGGTGAATTTGAGGCTCGCAACACATTAGAGGGCCTTAAAGGGATAGTTGAGTTCTGTTTTCAGACTGCAAATGCCTTCAAAGTGCATGGTTATTGCTCTTACCGGTATTTTTATCTATGACATTGCTAGTGCCCTTTTAGAACCTAAAATTGCTATGAAGGTAATTTTAGACCCCAAAATGTGTGAAATTTAGCCAATACGATCATACCAATTGAGCTCCACTTAGAAAAAAAATATAATGACCGTTAATTAATTATTTAATTAAAAATAACAATACATGGTTGTGCGTAATATAACCAACACGAAAATGCCAACAAAAAAGCCAACATCAGCATTGGCTAAAATACAACGTAAAAGGTGCTATTTCGTTTTTTCAACTGCTTTTTTAAACTATCTAATATTTGTGGTGGTACACAGGTATTGGAAATCGTTATATTTATGGATATTTCAGCCGTCTCTGAACCCACTTTGATCAAACAAATATGATTTTGTCTTTTAAATTGTATTTTTGTTCAAATTTGACACTCAGTTTTATTATCTCACAAAAAAAATATTTTGTGTAACGCCCTCTGCAACAGAACTCAATTATCCCTTTAAAGAGATGGTTCATTGAAATGTGGAAAATGGGCAAATTACACCTCTACAGATTGCTGAGAACATTAACAAAATGAGCAAAGTACTTTTGAAGCCCTCACTGTTGTGAGGAATAAATTAAATGCAATTTTGTTGCCCTTTCCTGAACCCACTCACGAAGTGAATTGACGGCGTTATTTTACATGCGAAACGATGACGTCACAATATGAACAACCTACATCACACATTAGGGACAATGTTGGATACCCATTGCAATTTTCAGATATGGGTTAACGTTGTTTGTATATTTACCGCTATAGTGGTGATATTTCCTCTTTTTTTTGGCAATTTGAATGAGATACACTGAATAAATGATACTTTCTACAAATGTTTGTTTTATTTTTATATTTTTTCCGTCACATTTGAGCATAAAAATCAGAAAATAATCACCGTATTCTGAGTGCACTTCAGCGTGTATGTGTCTGATCTGGGAAGGCAAAGGACATTTTGCATGCTGACCTAACGACTCTTTTTGAGTAAAATAGGCGACAAATTTACATAGAATTGTCCAGATATTCATTACAAAAATGTGTGATTAGGCTGATTAATTTACATTTTTGATAAATCAAGTCGTATAGGACCTGATAAACCGAGAGAAACAGATCAGTCCGGTTCGCGATTCGTACGGCTAGCTCGAGCGCCGGGCTACGGGCTAGGCTGGCTAGCAAGCTGCGCGATGTGATGCACGCATATAGAGGTCAGTGTATTGCACACATAGTACATGCACAGAGTACGCACGCACAGCTACCAGCTACGGAAAACTTGAACGCTACATCGACGATTTATTCACTCGCTTTTTGGAAGTTATATACCATTTATCTAGACTAACGTTATATTAAGAACCAAAACCATGCCATGGAGGAGCCTTCTGGAGTATATACTCAAGTATGTTTTAGTCCATATCCATATTTCCAGGGGATTTTGATGAAGGTAAACAGCGTTAGGTATAAATGGGTACGGTACTCGAGAGTCAATGCAATACATGTGTATAGCACGCAAATTGCATCTCGCACCGTCGTCAATCATTTCAGCTGAGCGACCCGCTGTTCATATTGTGTCGTCACTTCAAAAATCAGCTGACTTACGATGTTTTGGGGGCGTTGAGTGGGTTGATTTTTCGTCAAGTTCAATCAACTTTTATAAATTTCGCTCGAATGTACAAGTTACACAAATGTAATGATTTGACTCAGTGTCATTTTTCGATTGCAATGATACCAAATTCAGTCAAGTTTGAAATCAATAAACCATCTCTTTAAGGGCATTCCAACCCTTGTAATAATTTCCTTAGCATTCAGGTTTTTGTCTCGCCGGCGCTGCATTTCCGGTGACGGCGGCGGCGGCTCCGTCAACATCAAAAACTTAACCTAAGGTTAAGTTTTTGAATTTTTAGTATAATTTTTAAAGTATAAGTTCTTATTCAATGAAATTTACACTAAATGGTTATCAAGTATCCCCAATCATGTGGGTAGAATTTCAGGTCACTTAGTTAAGGTCAAAGGTCATTTCAGGTCAACAAACTTAGACTTTTTTGTGGCATCAACGTCAAGATTTTGAATTTTCTACAACTTCTTTTGGACAACTGCACGTAAACGAAGGGACTTGATTATTAAACGGTTAGCATGCACTAGCATTCGCGAAACAGACTGAAATTCTCCTCGCCCTTCGGTTTCCTGTATGTTGCACGCACATGAATACTGCTGTCGTACCGTCCGTAGTCATTTTATACCTGATTGGTCAAGTCAGGCCACGAGAGACACACGTAGTCTCGTCAACGTTTAGTTTCTGAGATTTCTTAAATATCTTATTCTGTATGTATATATTCCTTGTAGTTGTACTTTTGTATTGTAAATCTATTTTATAATCTATTATCTGTAATTATTGTAACGATTCAGCCATTCTGCTGCGAAGATATGTTGTCAATAAATAAAGCTTGGGTATTCCTTGTCTCTTCTTAGATTGGTTGAGGCGTACCTACTTCCCTACCAACCTCTCACGAATGAGAGATGCATGCCGGGTTACCATGGAAACCCTGGATGAGATAGGAGCTTCATACTTCAGACCTCAGGCTGGTCTCTTCATATGGGCGAACCTTAGCAAGGTAAAGAGCATGTTCAAGATTGTATTGAAGACAATGATGTAATTTACCTACCAGTATTTATCTGCTTTGGTTGCCTAAACCCCACCGCACACACGCGGTTCCGTTTATTAGTATTCTTATCATTATTTAGAGTTAGCGCACTAAAAGTTTTGATTGCTAGTATTCTTATTATTTAGAGTTAAGAGCACTAAAAGTTCCTGTTGTTACTATTCTTATCATTATTTAGAGTTAAGCCCACTAAAAGTTCCGGTTGTTAGTATTCTTATTATTATTTAGAACCTGAAATAGGGAGATGATGTTTGTTTAGATATCCAGAACCAATATAAATTGCCATTTCTTTGAAATGTGGATGTTAGGAGGATGGTTAAGTGTGCTGTGGGCTGGTGGCCACCTTGGTCACTGTACTAGTACGCTCAAGCCTGTGTGATTGGCCACCTCTCTATAAAGGCCACCAGCTATAGTGATCACCCATATAGCATTCATTTATAAGCCTAAGGAAATGTGTGTTTGAAAAACCTGTCTACAGTGGCCATTTCTTGTGTGTCCGTAATAGACAGGTTTGACTGCATGTCCAATATATTTTTAAACCAATTTGGCAGGATTGCGAAAATCTGGAAATATGCAAAGTTTGAGCAGTTTTTATCTCTCTCTACCCCTCCCCCTTTCTCTCATTCTCTCTCACTCCTCCCTCTCCCCCTCTCATTTTCCTCTCTCTCCTTCCTTCCCTCCCTCTCCAACCCCACCCATCCCTCCCCATTCAAACCTCTACCCTGTCTCTTCCCAAATATTACCCTCTCCCTCTCTCCTCCCTCATCTCTCTGTCCTCCCTCCCTCTCTCCCCTCCCTCCCTCTCTCCCCTCCCTCCCTCTCTCCCCTCCCTCCCTCTCTCCCCTCCCCCCCTCTCTCCCCCACTGTTACCCTTCCTCTTCTCTCCCTCTTCCCACTAATCTGTCCCCCGCTCCCCCCCCCCTCCCCATCTTTCTCTCCTCCCCCCCCCCCCCTCCCTCTCTCCCTCTTCCCTCTCATCTCTCTGTCCCTCTGTCCCTCTTCCCACTAATCTCTCTCTCTCCCTCTCTCCCCCACTGTTACCCATCCCCCTCTATCCCTCTTCCCTCTAATCTCTCTGTCCCCCCCCCCCCCTCCCACTCTCTGATCTCACTCTCTGATCTCACTCTTTATGTTTATTTTCTCTTTCATCATTATTCCTAGTTCCTCTCGCAGGACACCGAGGAGGAGGAGAAGCGCCTTACATTCCACCTCTTGAAGGGTGGGGTTGGTTTGTCGCCCTCTGCTGGTTACTGTGGGGGAGAGTACGGCTGGTATCGGATTATGTTTGCTGTACCAAGACATAGATTAACGGAAGGTAACATCATTTTTGTTATAATCCTTTAGAGATATTGACAAATATACAACGATATATTGTTATTCACAACACAAGTTCTCTAAAAGGTACTATGTCCCGTTCGCAGGCCAAAAACAGCTTGAAAATGGCTTTTAGTGGGAAAAATAGAACCATTAGTCAAGTGATTACAATCACCTAAGAAATAGTCTGATTTTCAGACCCTTTTACGGAATGGTCGTACGTTTTGTGCTGCACAAAGATTCAATCAGTTTAATTTAAAGTAGTGAGTTATTGATGTAGACAAATGCCCATGTACCTATTACAGCTCGTTTTATGTATGTTATTCCCAAAGAAAAAGAGATGTCAGTCAGTCACAAAGTAGTGTCTGACAGTGAAGTCTAGCAAGTAAACGGGTTTCCTTGCATAATTTGAATATGAGGACACTGCTAACGTTTAAATTTCACAGATAGGACAAACATGAAATATTCATAATTCCTGTAAAGTTCTACAGAATTTGATGTTGGCTGCAAAACGGACAGAGTTCTCTTTTGTTTGTGCATGTACTCTAGTTTCCCTCAAAAGAGGCTTGATAACGTCAAATAGTCTCATCTTATATTGTGTAATGTCTGATTTCATCTGGTTTTGTCTTAATAGCCTTAATAACCTACCTTACACTGCCTTGCCTTACCTTTATACATACCATACCTTACCCTGTCTTTACCCAATTACCTTGCCTTAATTGCCTTACCCTACATTACCTTACTTCCGTTTCCTTACCTTGCCTTACCTTACTTTACCTTATCTTACATGTATTTTATCTTGTCTTTCAATGGAGCTTAGTTAAAGATAAAGTTGAGTTCTGGTCATGTGATTACATTGTGAAAGAAACGTTGATCAGAAAACATCTGATCATCTAGCATATAAGTATTGTTGTGTACTGCAAGGTTCTGGAATCTTCAAAATGATAAGAAATTAGGCCCAGTCTTGGTAAAGTTAAAAGCACTGTACACAGAAAGATGTTTATGGGCTACACGAACATGTGGCATAAAAATCTGTCTTGATTTTTATGTTACATGCCATATTTAGAATATTAAGGCATTTGAAGAGCCATGCTTTTCAGGGAACATTTTTTATCTGATGTTCTTCTACACTTGCATAATACAATGATAACGCTTACAATTTCTTTTCACCTCTTCCAGAACTCAACCTTCTCTTTAAAGGGATCTGATAACTTTGTCTCAGATTCTGAAACAAAATCCTGGATTTAGCTCATGCTGCAATGATAATTATAAACCTTTAGGTCAGTCAGGAACCCCACGACTTTTACAAGCCGATCGCCTGTCTGATTATCAAGATAGTTATGATTGGAAATCGAAACCAAATTGGGAGTTTGCCAAACGGTTTTCATAACTCTACAGTCTATTGGGAAAAACGAGTATGGTAAAACCGGTCACTCAAAGATTTTTACTTTTTTGAGGCACTTCTTGATCATTTTGAAGCAGAATTTTTGTAGGAATTCACCTATTACACCATATCACAGACACTGATAACATGTGAGGCCTTGCATCCCAGATTTAAAATTGTTAAACGATCCCTTTAAGTTTATCTATTCTTATTTTTGCAGGTCTACGCAGATTGAAAGAGTCCTGCCTGTCATTCAGTACTGCACCATGATAGGTAGCAAGGAAAGGAATCTCTTTGGGCTACATCAGCGTACACTAGTCCTCTCATTTTTAGGCTCGGTGCAAAAATGTCAGAGGTAAAAGTATCAAATCAAAAGCATGTTACAGGTTGAATAGCAAAGGATTCTCTGCAGTCATTAATTCAGCGGTGCCTTATTTTCTTCTTTCTCTAACTATTTTTTTTTGTGTGTGTGTGTGTTGTCTTTGTTGGAAAAAAGAGATGAAAAATCGTATTTTCAGATTTTAAGATCGTATTTCACTCTTATTATCGTACTAAATACGATTTAATCGTACTAGTTGGCATCTCTGTCTCTGCATTCATTAATTTAGCAGTGCTTTATTTTCTTCTTTCTTTAACTTTTATCTACTTTTATTTCCACATTGTATTATCCTCAGGACATGTACGAATTAGTACAATCCGTTGATACACAGTCATTTATAAAAATATACATTATGATATGGAAGAAGGGAATATAATAGACTAGCCCAGTAACTAACGTCTCAACATTTTGTGTGATAAAGTGCCAAGATATTATGACGCCACTGATTTTTACCCCGTCATTTAGTTGTACCTCAGACCTTTTTTTAGTACCTCTGACATTTTTACCTCTGACATTTTTACCTCTGACATTTTCAGCAAGTACATCAAGCTATTATATATCTGTACATTTTCATGAATTTGCTTTTTTTCATGAAACTTTCACTGTACCATTTTGCTTTGCTTTATTACTTTTTGCTCTGTTCTGTAGTCTTTAATTTCTTCTATTTTGCTCTATGATTATTCATTTGCTACTTTTTAAGGGCCTATTTTTAAATGTAATTTTATAATTTTCTTATTATTTAGTATATTGTGGATTTTCCCACTTATCTACAGTATAATATGTCTCAATAAACATCTCTATTTTTACAATGTTAATTATCTCTTAAAATAAAGTTATCATCCCTCTACCCTACAGCAGTATTTTTATTACAGCTTAATCCAAAGGCTTTGATTAACGATAATAAATTATTTTTGTAAACATCAAGAAAGGTGTCTAACAAATTGTTGTTTTTCAGTTGGAAAATAGAAGAAAAATAGTCTACTGGGTACTGTAAATGACATTCAATAATTAGTTTAATGTGTGAGGTACATGTTATCACGTTGGCTGTGTTTGGTGATTTAATTGTCTAGATTTTCCATCAATGTACATAACTTTGTACATGTACAACTACCTCCACAACCCTGGTGCTTTTGCCACATGAGAAGAGAGCAATTGTTAGGACTATTTTCTCCATAATTTTAATGGTAGTTCCTAGAAAAGTACCCAGTAGACTATTTTAATTTTATTTTCCAACAGAAAAACAACAACAAATGTTAGGCTAAGGTGTGAACTGTTTAAATGTGCAATTATTCAGTAGCTATCCTTTTATGTACTAATTATGATGATGCAATATGTATGTATAAATTGGCCATTATGTTGCTTATAGTGAAATATACGATTACAAAGTGTCTCAATCACCTGTAAAATTGATATGTGGATAGCTTGAATGTATAAAATAAATCTAAATAAACTTTGTCTTGCATTTATAGGTTGTAATAAAGAAACAATGGAAATAATAATAATAAAAACAATAGATTTAATTGAATCATGAATTTAGTTGATCTTATCCTAAGAAATAGGTGACTAGACATTGAAAAAGAGACAGGGTGCACTCGTGTGTGTGAGAGAGTGCACGCATACGAGAGAGGTTGAGAGTGCACACATATGAGGGACAGAGAGAAAGTGCAGGCAAACGAGAGACGGAGAGAGAGTGCACAAATACAAGAGACAGAGAGGTTAGGCAAACGAGAGACGGAGAGAGAGTGCACACAAACCAGAGACAGAGAGAGAGGTTGAGAGTGCACACATATGAGAGAGGGAGAGAAAGCACTTGTGTGAGGGAGAGGGAATGGATGCATGCGACAATCAGAGGGAGAGCCAGAGAAAAGGGTAGTGAGGGAGAGAGTACACACAGAACACTCAGAGATGGGGGGGGGGGGGGGGGGAATATAGTTTATAACAAGAAACTCGAGTCATACTAATTGATTGGCTAATTGTGATAGGCTGCAAAGTCCTTTTGAAGATTATAGAACACTGCCATCATAAAAACCAAGAAACATCAACATAAATGTCTACATCTTTGTAAATTAATCCACAAAAAGCAATAAATACACAGTTTGTTTATACACAAATAAGCAACATTTATTACACAAATTTCTGGGGTAGAATAAAGACATTTGGTTTCATATCGCCTCTGCCGTGGTGTATACTTGTACATAACTATATACACTCATTATGGCATCCTTATTAAGGTACCGATGCTTGTGGTAGATCTACGACACTTGTGTTCTAGTCTAATGTTCTCACTGTATGTATTGCACACACTGAACACAATAGACCATATTCCATTAGTTCTAGAATACAGTCCAATGCTTTCTCTATCTGATCGGACAAAGCTTGAATCTAACGTCACGTTTAATTTTAGAATACAGTCCAATGCATTCTGAATCTGTGGAATGTTTTGTAGTAATGACAAAAATAAGAATAGCAAAAAGAAAACAAGTGCATGAACGGCTTTTGATATTAAAAAGTGAGAGAAACATTTGCTGTAATGATGATAATATCCACAATGATACAGTAATCTTAGTAGTTGAATAGTAATTTTAAATGAAAACTAGCTTGTTCAATGATTTTTAATAATTGTTTTTTTCTTAAAGCACACCAAATGGGGCCTGTCACTACGAAATGAGTCCAGTTGGTCAACAATTTTATTACTGTTTTTAAGTATTATATGAATCTACATTAAGTAAGCTTTAAATTAAGGGGTCACACATTAAAATTGATAAATTATATCCAGAAATATGAACAAAAACCTAATTGGACTTTATAAACAATGGGATTACCCAGTTTTGAGATAATTAGGTGTAAAGTTAATGATGCGTAACATATTATAGTCTGGTCAACAACAACATAGCAACAACACACTTCCCATCATTCGATTTCAATGAAACTTTCAACAAACAAAGAATTTAATAAGTCGATTTTTGGAAAAATCTTAAATGTGGTAGGTGGGTCAATTTTCAGTACATACACACGCTATTACTACGATTGAGCCGAATGCGACACTGGACTCATTTCGTGGTGACTGGCCCCAAATGTCATATCGAATACCAAGACGTTTCTGAAATCATGTCTGTCCAATTAATAGCATGCGAATACTTTTCAAAAAGCACACTGCAAAGAATACCAGTCCAGGACATTTGTAAGCATTACAAGATAATATCCACAATGATACAGTAATCTTAGTACCGGTAGTTGAATAGTAATTGCAAATGAAAACTAGTTTGTTCCATGATTTTAATTGTTTTCTTTTTCTTAAAGGGACTTTGTAACATTGTTCAGATGAGAGATAGTGGTTCTAAGGTAGTGACTTCAATGCTAGATGTACAATTAAAGATAATCTAAAAATTTGAGTGAAAACGGACCATGGTATTCATGGTACAAATTGGGAAAAACTGATCTGATCGATTCCTTAATTCTCCCAACTAGGTCTAGATCTAGATCTATAGAACAATTTAGTTACATTTTAGGTGAATGGAAATCTCACAAAGCAATAAAATGGCTCTACATTCCATTCCAGACATTTAAGTGTTGACAGATGTTTTATAGCCTGTTTTGTGTCTTTTTTCATGGAAAAACGGTTGGGAAAATTCAAAAATGGTTGGGAGAATTTACTGTTAATCACTGTTAGAGGGTGCCTCACATCAACGCCTTCAAAGAAAACCATAGATATCTTCGTGGTTTGAGAATTTTTTCAGGATTTTTTGCCTGTCAGAGGGTTAGTACAGTAGAAGGAATATAGTAAGTAACATTTCATACAAAAATTAAGCAATTTTTTTCATCAACCTTCAACAATGTTACCAAGTCACTTTAAAGCACACCAAATGTCATACCGAATACCAAGACGTTTCTGAACATATGTCGAATAAATGAATTATGAAATCTTGTCTGTCCAATGAATATCAATCATGGGAATACTTTCAAAAAGCACACTGCAAAGAATACCAGGACATTTGTACACATAATGTTGTATAAATTAATACAAATTCTAATGGAGGAAAGTGGAATTGGTTTCCATTACACACCAAGAAGAATACCATTATTTCACGTTAGTAATGATGAGCATATTTTAAACAACTTGTTAACAAAAATAAATAAAAAATAACAAATTCATACAGGCTACATGAACACTAAGATAAATAGGTTAAGACAATTACAATTTGGAATTGTCAATCTATCATAGGTATTCCAGTGCACTGAGTAGCTTTGTAAGCTTTTATATTAACTAGCACAGCATGTATTATAAATAAAGGCTAAATAATCCATCAAATGACAATGGTTGTAAGGTAACACACTCAGTTCAAGGTGTAGAGGTTAGGAATAATACTCGTAAAGCCGAGTTTAATAATTATCTTCAGCATATTTCAGGTCCATAGCCCTTGAAAACAATGCGCTAAAAAAGAAAAGAAAATATTTGTCATTTAGAGTGGGAATATTTTAAGTACTTGTACAATTTATGTTTTGTTATAGATATCAACACAAACAATTGACTTCAGTATTTTTCACGCTTACATTTATAGTCCTTGAAAACAATGCGCTAAAAAGAAAAGAAAGAAAATCTTTAACATTCAGAGTGGAGATATTTCAAGTACAACTGACATTTCTTTACACATATCAACACAAATTGAACAACTACCAAACAGAACTTACTTACATACCGGTACACTTAATGTCAAATACTGTCAGAATTGGGGCAATTTTTAAATGTAATGATCGAGTTGGTGCATGCATGAATACTGTTAATGCCGATTGGTGACATTGCATTTTAAATGGACATTTCAATGAAAATCAAGTACCTCATGCAATTCATACAGGTACATACATGTAAATGGAGGAAAAAAAGATCAAATTGATCATTTCTAAAGTCAATCACAAACTATTCGATCCTTAAACGATTCGGTTTTTAAAGAAATTGTAAAGAAACCATCTTCCTTACTGCAATTCTAAATAAGGATATAATAATCAACATTTGGTCAATTTAAACCTTCAAATGATCGCGCAACTATATTATGTCACTACAGTTCCGAGCTGATATGTCCTCGGGCATCGATATTTTATTATTCAAATCTTTGATTGAATGTATACCTGTTATGCTATCACACATTGGATGAATTTTATTAACAGTGAATTCTTCATTTGTATGGAGAATGATTGTGTTTTTAATGAAAAGCAATGCATTTTGCCACATTTCACTTTCGAATTGGCCCCATATTTAAGTGTGCTGCACATTCCATGAATATATTATCATTACACATGGGGCATCATCGTTAAAGGGATCCGGTAACTTTGTCTCAGATTCTGAACAAAAATCCTGGATTTAGCTCATGCTGCAATGATAATTATAAACCTTTCAGTCAGTCAGGAACCCCATGACTTTTACAAGCCGATCGCCTACCGTATTTGATTATCAAGATATTTATGATTGGAATTACACATTTTGAAAACCGTTTGCCAAACGGTTTTTATAACACTACAGTCTATTGGGGAAAACGAGTATGGTAAAACCGGTCACTTAAAGATTTTTACTTTTTTGAGGCACTTCTTGATCATTTTGAAGCGTAATTTTTTTAGGGCTTCAATATAAAACCATAGCACAGACACTAATAACACGTAGGGCCGTGCATCTCACATTTAACATTGTTAAACGATCAATTTAAAGGGATCGTTTAACAATGTTAAATCTGAGATACACGGCCCTACGTGTTATCAGTGTCTGTGATATGGTGTAATTTTGAAGCCCTAAAAAAATTGCGCTTCAAAATGATCAAGAAGTGCCTCAAAAAAGTAAAAATCTTTGAGTGACCGGTTTTACCGTACTCATTTTCCCCAATAGAGTGTAGTGTTATGAAAACCGTCAGGCGAACGGTTTTTTAAAATTTGTATTTCCAATCATAAATATCTTGATAATCAGACAGGCGATCGGCTTGTAAAAGTCATGGGTTTCCTGACTGACCTAAAGGTTTATAAATATCATTGCATCATGAGCTAAATCCAGAATTTTGTTTCAGAATCTGAGACAAAGTTACCGGATCCCTTTAAGGGAAATAAACAAGTTTTTTAATGAAACCAGCATCAAGTATGATAATATACTAACTAGAGAGATATCAATGCTCAAACTTTCAATTGCAGAACTTTTTTTTGAGGAATTTATATCAAATGGAATATACATAAATCTGACAAGGCACAAATGGGATGTAAATATATGCAGCACGGATGGTATGATGCAAAAATATCCCTGAAAATCCTGATTTAACTTCCTAAATGGTCCACATTCATTGAAATGAACTTCAGGACTAGTCATACCTGAATGATAAGGACAAACTATATCATACCTGACAACCCTTTGCAGCAAAAATAAGGAATCTCTTGAGGTAAAATTAGAAATACTGTCTATTTCGTAGGCTTTTCTGTCAGAAGTTTTCATAAAAAAGAAAGAAATTAAAGGTTCATGATACTTTTCAGAAGGCCAACAAATATGAATCATTCTCAAAAATAGGAACAGTTGGCAGCTATTCTTGAATGATACAGTCAGTGGAAAAACAAATTACTTGAAGGCCTGTCCTTAGTTCCCTGAGACAGTGATTTGAATCAATAAATGTTTTTGTTTTTGTAATCCTTATTATTCTTCTTTTTTTGGGGGGGGGGGGGGTGTGGGCAGAGCTGCCAACCTCCAGCACAGAAAATCAGTAATCACAAGGCTCAAAATCAGTAATTTGGGGTATAAATCAGTAATTTCCTATGCGGCGCTATGAATCTATAAAAAAAACGGCACGCCAATACTGCGCGGACGAATGGGCGTATGATTATCTGACATTTTTGGTGATTATACTCACACAAAGTTGTTAAATATTGAGTTTCAAGTCACCGTTTTCCATGAAAAATGGCTTCTATTAAGAGAAAACTTGATACTTTTCTGTCTTTCTCAGCGAGTTTCTATAAATCATATTTGAAAATTAAAAAAAAAAAAAAAAAAAAAAAAAAAAAAAAAAAAAAAAATCATTTTTATTTTTTAAATCCGTAATTTGAGACAACATTCCGTAATGGTCGTTAATTTCCGTACCAATTACGGGAAATCCGTACTAGTTGGCAGCTCTGTGTGGGGGAAGCCTAATTCATAGTGATATACCTTAAATCTTGGATGGAGTCTTTTAGTACTTTTACATGTATTCAACTGGTAACCACATTGGCAAATGATGTAGTGATTTTCTAAGTTCCATAGTTGTTCATACTTTTTACAAAATTCATTACTTCCTTATTAGTTATTTGATTTTACTCTAAATTTTGTTGCCCTTTTTTCTTGTTTTTCTGCAAATTATATTTGGAATGGACTTAGCTTACACCCCCTAGAGTGTGTTTCATGATATTGTTTAGTAAATTCCACAACATTAATATATATGCAATTCAATCAAATCTACAGTCTTTCAGCCCCCCTTCCCCTTACATTCATTTTGTACAGAAAAAAACATTGCCATAGTTTATCGCTCCAATGTAAAAAGGCTTTTAGTCCCAGTGTCGATTGATATCCTGTTGTGGAATATTGGCCCACAGGTTTAAGACAAAAGGTTGGTCCACATGATTTAATGCAGAGTCTACTAGTCCTGGATTGAATGTAGACCTAGTCCTGGTCAGCTAGCATTATTTCTTACCCAGATGATGATCCCATTTGTGGAGAACTGGCACACAGGTTTAAGACAGAGACCCTTTTGAGTGATTGGATGCAAGTGATGTGCATACTCTACTGTACTTATCTATTTAGATCTAGGTCCACATGATTTCATGCAGAGTCTACTAGTCCTAGATTGGATGTAGACCTAGTCCTGGTCTAGCTAGCATTATTTCTTGCCCAGATGATGATCCCATTTGTGGAATACTGGCCCGCAGGTTTAACACGAAGGCCCTTTTGTGTGATTGGATGCAAGTACTTATCTATCTAATTCTAAGTCCACATGATTTCATGTAGAGTCTACTGGTCCTGGATTGGATGTAGACCTAGTCCTGGTCCAGTTAGCATTATTTCTTGCCCAGATGATGATCAAACTGGTACTCTCCTAGTCCTGCTCCAACCCTGGACAGGTTTGAAATGTGGTCTCCGATCGTCTTGATCAATTCTGTCTGGGATGCCAAGAAGTTATCCTCTACGAAGTCTCCAAGCTGCAGCAAGGAGAGAAAGAAAACAAATCATCTTTGTTGCTAGAATCAGGGTTGTCCACAAAAAACAATCAAACATACAAAATTTGAATGTGGAAAGAGAATGTGATGTATGAAGCACAAAGTCCCTTGTGACCAAGCTAGTTTGGCCAGGAGGAATTAGACCTCCCTGCATGGTCACTGACAGGTGGTTATCTCAACTAACATAAGAAAAAGAGGATCATGGGGGACCAACCATTTCATTGTTTGCTATATAGAGGGCGCAAGTAGCAGCAAGTAGTGCAGTCCCGCATTAAAGGCTCTGATGATTCTTTGTGGTTTTAATATTTTTTCAGGATCTTTTGCATGATAGACAGTTAGTACAGTAAAAAGAATATAATAACTAACATTTCATACAAAGATTATGCAGTTTTTTCATCAACCTTCAACAATGTTACCGGTTCACTTTAAAACCATACCTGTTCATCACCATTTTTATCTGCTAGATTGTATAAATATTTTGGTTTTAATATTTTTTTCAGGATTTTTTGCATGTAAGAGAATTAGGACAGAAGAAGTATTTAAGTAACATTCCATCCAAAAAAATAAACAGTGTTTTTATCAACCTTCACCAATGTTATGAAGTCACTTTAAAGGTAAAACCAGTATTGATAACGCCCCAATTTCAAAAAAATGAAATGGAAGCTCTTATTAGTACATGATGATAACAAATTTGCCGGGAAACCGCCTACTAATTGATATATTTGGTAAATTTAGTTTTTCTCGCACAGTGTGAGAGATAAAAACGCACGTGTGCGTAGTCCCATATACATCTTTCTGTGTACAGTGCTTGTAACTTCATGAAGACTGGGCCAAATTTCTTATCATTTTGATGATTCCAGAACCTTGCAGTACATCTATGCTAGATGATCAACCTTTTCTGATCGATTTCACGTTTCTTTCACAATGCAATCGCATGACCATAACTGGTCTTTATCTTTAAAACCCTACCTGTTCATCACCATACTTCTCAGCTAGATTGTATAAGTCTAGATACCCTTGGTTGCTAGCCTTCTCTGCTTCTAAACTCTTAGTCATAGCTTCTTGTCCAGTCCCCCAGTCATCCTTGCACGGTTGCTGGGAACAAACAAATCAAATCAATATTCGGTAAACTCCTAAAAAAAATCTGTAACTTAGTCAAATTTGAGCATCAAAATCTCTCTTGGGACTGTATTATTATACAAATAATATACAGCAGTGAGAGCATTAGTAAAAATTACCCACACAAGGTACCTTTGGAACAGTCTAACATGCCCGAGGCGATAGCCGAGGGTGTCTGGACTGTTTCAAGGGTACCAAGTGTGGGTCATATTACTAATGCCTAAATAAAATGATGTGTACTATTTGTTTTAGAAGATGATGTTTTTTTTTGTTTTATAAAAAGATTTTACTAATGACTGGCCATAATTTTAAATAACGTGTAAGGAAAAATAAATGCCTGGTCACGTGTACGCTCTCAACCAATCATTTGATTAGGATCCGCTTCATCATCTTATAACAACTGTGGAGAGTGAGAAATGTAGATTAAATCCTCGCCAAAGGGCATTGGTGCCTTGAACCATGTGATACACAGTCCAGTTACTTTTCCACTAGATCCACTCCTTAGTGATCTACAAACAGGTGGTGCAACAAATGAGGCTTCGTTAAGCCCCTTCTGTTTTTTTAGCCGCACATAGTATCAACTTGTAGTGAGATTTTTACTTGCACTATTCATCTGGGCACTCGACAAGCATAAGTATGATAATAAGCCAAGGGCGGTCTGTACTTAACAGGTAGAAGAAGAAGAGACCATGACACCTCTACACTTTGAAATTGAAAAATTCCCTTAAAACCTTGTCATCATGTTCTTATTCTTTAGGGTAGTAACTTACAGAGACATCTGACAGCTTGATACGGCCTCCTCTTTCATTCTGGTATTTCAGGAGCATCATGGCGTGGCTTCTCTTGGAATCTGACATTGCTTGGAAATGAGTCTGGAAACCCTTCAGAGCGACATCTGCACGATCAAAGTGGAATGCCTGTCAGGGAGCAATGGAAACATACATAGACAATCAGCATGTTTCTATTAGTTATACTGAAATTATCCGCTAATCAGTAGGGGGGTTGGTCCAAGAAAGAGGATCATCCGCATAAACGAGGACAAGTTCCATCTTAAAAATAAGAATCGTCTGCATTTTCGATCTAATCAGTTAATGTGTAGATAACCTACTAAAACATACATGTGTTACTGTTAGCGACTGTAATCTAAGCAATTCATCAATACGGTTGCCAACTTAACACACGCGCGCCCGCACCCCACCGTCGGTACGGTATGCAATTGTATTGTGCAACAGTTTGCCGTGAATCTCGTGTAATAAGTCTTTGTTTTTTAGGAAAAATACTCCTAAAAAGATAAGAAAATTGACATGAAACAGGTAAGAAAAATAACGACTTTAAATCATGACCATTACTTGAACAATTGATGAAAATTTAGTTGATTTTCAGAATAGTGGCTCCGGTGTGCGGCCGATCGGCGGGAACTGCCGATGCTATTTTTATGCAAATACTCACAGAATACTTCAATACCCTCAATATAGAGTCCATATACATACTTATTAAATAGAAGTAACAAATAATGTAACTGACCCACAGTGTGGTCAGCATTGACCACGTTTCGAAATGCTTCAAGTTCCCCGGTTTGCGGGCACGCATTACCCGGTTTGCGGCACGAGTACGTCACAAAGCTTTATGCGCAAAGTCACGATCAAACAGGCCTCTCGCCAAGAAATTAAAAACGTGTGGCGCGACCCGAGGGAATTTTTTTTTTTTTTTTTACTTTTATTTTTTAACAAATATTACAAGTAATTTGAAGACTTTTTATCATGGTATTATATTCTGGGTCATTGTCATATTTACCCTTGCACTAAATAATCTAAATTATCAATGTTATTCTATCTGTCTATGTTGGAATTTGTGAAATTTGTTATCCAACGTTAGGAAGAAAACAAAATGAGAATGATCCTAGTTGTTTGGATTTTTTAAAGCTGTAATTATTTTCCTTATATTAAAAAAAATATTGCATTTTCTTATTTTCACAAAAATTGCAGTACTCAAATTTCTGCAAGTCTTTTACTTTATATTCAAGTAAAATAAATTCTCTGTCTCAAAATGAAATTTATACACCCGTCAATGAAAGTTTGATTTGAGGTCAACACACACACAAACTAGGCCGCTGCGCTAAGTTATGTGCACACAATACCATACCTGCCAAACCCTTACGAATAATTCAGAATATTCTGTTTTGGGGGATTTCTAGCAATCTAGGACCTTTTTTTTTTTTTCCTTTAAAGAAGGCGTGGCGCTAGGTCGGGCCAATCAGGAACGCGTGGCGCGCGCTACGCGTCATCTGTGTACGCGAGGGCCTTGCGATCAAAGCATGTACGAAATTACTACGGGTAACCCAAATTCTCATGTTTATCTGTTGAAATTTGTCAAGTTTTAAACAATTTCACCTTTTCCTCGAATGGATTATCCCATACGGGGGTACGTACTAACAGGGGCGTAGACTACGGGGGGGATGAGGGGGATGCATCCCCCCCCCCACCTCACAAGGTGGGGGGGGGGGGGATGGCATGTACAATCATCCCCCCCAGGTTTTGGGGAATGATATTTGCTTACTTAATAAGTCATAATGATGATAATAATAGTAATAATAAAAATGATAACAATTATAATATTAATAATAATAATAATTATGATGATGATAATAATAATCCTCATCATTATTGTAATTGTGTTTATTGTTATTAGCCAAAAAAAAAAAAAAAAAAAAAAAAAGGGAAAAAAAAGAAAAAAAAAAATGAAAAAAAGAAAGAAAAAAGAACGCACGCTGGAGAGAAACCCTTTCAAGTGCAAATATTGTGTAATAAGCAGAACTTTCAATAATTATTATCGAGTCATATTTATTTTATTTTGAAGACCGATACCCCTGGCCGCCCACCGGGCTATGCCGCAAACCGGAGACTCTACTCTAGACCTAGTAGGGTATCTCCACGCTGGAGTTCCGGGTCAAAGTCTGGATAGACTTCTGAACTAGCAACAATTTTTTTTCTTTTTTATGTGTGTGCAAAAGTGTGAAGTGCGTCACCTGTTTAAAGCATGACATGTCAAAATCTCTGTGGTGTGACGTAATATTACGTATTGACCTTGCCATTGAACTAAAGTTGCGCTTACATGTAAGTTAAGTAGACTAGGCGTAAATATTCATAATTGAATGACACACGCCCTTAAGACTACAACAACAACAGGCCCTCTCTCACTTAAATTTGAAGCCACTCGAGCGGATCAGCCAATGGGAGCGCATAAACTCACTGTGCATGCAGTACAGCGCGCGCTCTTCTTCTTCTTCTTCTGATTAAGTCTGCCTCCTAGTCCTTCAATTGACTGAAGATTCTTGCAAACTATGATTCAATGTGCAAAGTTCTTCATGCTTAGCTTTCTCATTTTTGCTTATACTTGCTAAGACTTATTTCTCTTATTTTTCTGCTTCTATTAAAACCAACATAATGTCAGGGTGAACTTCCCTACCTTTACAACCTTACCGCTTTGAATTCATTGTGTGCATTTCCTAGTCACAAACAGACAGCCAGCGCCAGCGCCTCCCTGCCTGCGGTGAGCTGCCCGCAAGAACAGGGCACTGAGCTTAGCTGAGCTATGGCATGCGCGCCTTAGAACCCACAACTCAGTCCATCAACAAGGGCAAAGGACAATTAACAACGGGTAATTACCATTGCTAAATAGCTGTAGGATGAAGTGAGTTGGTGGTTTATCGTTTTATTGATGGCAGCTTCACATTCTCCATGGTAATTTTGACGTACAGCTGAGACTTCTGCCATGTTGAAACAAGCACAAAATTGACTCAAGAAATAAAATTTGAACGAGCTGAGATGACGGCTACTTAGGATTGGGGCGAAGTTAGCTAGCTCGGATGACAATAGAATTCAATCTATGGTGTCTTTATACAAAATAAAAACGGAAAATGAAGACAAATTAAATTTTAAAAATGACTAGAGTCTCCAATATAAAATAAAACCTGGCACATTATAGTAGATCAAACACCTTATGAACTGTAAATTTCAAGCACTGAAAACATCTCAATTCAATTTAAGTTGAGATTATGATACACCCATTTAGGAACACGCAATTCTACGGAATTTAGAATAAGCAAACAGATAGATGTATCCCTAATATTAGTACGTAATTTTTTAGCATGTTAAGGGTCGGGTGACATCCAAATATAAGTTGATTAATTCCTGTTGGTGTGCAGCTACGGCTGCATACAACTCAATATATTTGTTTTTCAAACATCTTAATATGTTTCATAGATTTTAAAATATTTATTTGAATAATTTCTCAGACCTGCTAATTAAGCTACACCCTAAAGAGAAATGCTCCAGATCTCATTCATCCTGTGAAACATTCAATCATTAGTGAGCTAACAACAGTCAGTGCACATAACCTCCCCCAGCTCAGCACATGCTCACAAAAGAATTTCTTTCTTTCAAATGCAATACCTCCGCATTAGGCCTACCTTTCTTTTCCTGTGATGCTACACGCCTGGCATTGTAGGCAGGGGCGTCTCCACAGGGGGGGGGGGTGGGGTGCAACACCCCCCCCCCAACAGGCGCGTAGCCAGAGTTCGATGTTTTTTTTTTTTTTTTTTTTTTTTTTTGGGGGGGGCACTTACATGTTATCGATCGAGGTCAAAAAAGGGGTCTAAAAAAAATTGACCGATCTTGACCCCCCCCCCCCCCCCCCCCCCCCGTAGCTACGCGCCTGCCCCTGGTAAAATTGTGCCGTCGGGAAAAAAGAGAAAAGGGGGAGGGAAAAAAGAGGGGGAAAGGGAAAGGAAAGAAAAAAGGAAAGGAAAAGAAAGAAAAGAAAGAAAAGGATGAAAGAGAGGAGAGAGGCGGGAGGTATAAGAGCCTGAGAGAGGAGGAGTGGGAGAAAAGGAGAGAGAGGGTTGTTGGGTGGAGTCGTCCCGTCGAGTGAGCAAGAAAGACACGGGTAAATGTTACTGTGTCGGGTCCGCTGTGTCGGTATTCTTGCTCGATCCTCGTGTACTATATCAATGCAGAAGTTTGAAGTCGGTGAGATGTATTATTGTCGGTCGGCCGACAAGTTTTTTTCCCTACAAACTGTGACTTTTTATCCGCTGTGACGACTTCCAGAGTGACTACGACTACAATACTTGTATCATTTTCCTATAATATCAGCTAAATAAATCAGAGGTTTAACATTTTCGGGGAAACTAAATTCAAACAAGGATTAAGAGTTAACGGTACGCCGAATCGTCTTCCTTTCTCTATATTTTGATGAAACGCCAAAAAACGGGAAGAGGGAAACTGAATTCAGACAAATTAGGGCTAAGAGTCGCGAACGGTACAACGTATCGTCTGTTTTATCTAATAATTTAAGGACACGTCAAAGTTTCCGCGCTTCGCGCGAGAGGGGAAACTGAATTCAGACAAAATTTAATAGGGCTTATTAAGAGTCGAAAACGGTACAACGAATCGTCTGCTTTCTCTAATAATTTAAGGAAACGTCATCAAAGCTTCCAAGCTTTGCGCGAGAGGGGGGAACTGAATTCAGGCAAATAGGGCTTATTAAGAGTCGAAAACGGCAACGAATCGTCTTCTTTCTATATTAATTAAATCAAACGTCTAAGCTTTCCGCGATTTGCGCGGTAGGAGGGAAACTGAATTCAGACAAATTAGGGTTAAAGGGATCCGGTAACTTAGTCTCAGATTCTGAAACAAAATTCTGGATTTAGCTCATGACGCAATGATAATAATAAACCTTTAGGTCAGTCAGGAACCCCGTGACTTTTACAAGCCGATCGCCTGCCTGATTATCAAGATATTTATGATTGGAATTACAAATGTTGAAAACCGTTCGCCTGACGGTTTTCATAACACTACAGTCTATTGGGGAAAACGATTATGGTAAAACCGGTCACTCAAAGATTTTTACTTTTTTGAGGCACTTCTTGATCATTTTGAAGCGCATTTTTTTTAGGGCTTCAATATTACACCATATCACAGACACTGATAACACGTAGGGCCGTGTATCTCAGATTTAACATTGTTACAAGATCCCTTTAAGAGTCGCGAACGGTATACGAATCGTCTGCTTTATCTAATAATATAAGGAAACATCAAAGCTTCCGCGCTTTGCGCGAGAGGGGGAAACTGAATTCAGATAATTGGGGCTTTAATAATAAGAGTCGAAAGAGGTGCAACGAATCGTCTACTTTCTATAATAAATAAATCAAACGTCTAAGCTTTTCGCGCTTCGCGCGGTAATGAGGAAACTGAATTCAGACAAGGATTAAGAGTCGCAAACGGTACAACGAATCGTCTGCTTCCTCTAATAATTTAATGAAACGTCAAAACTTCCGCGCTTTGCGCGGGCGGGGGAGAAACTGAATTCAAACAAGGATTAAGAGTCGAGCACGGTTCAACGAATCCTCTACTTTCTCTGATAATTAAATGAAACGCCAAATCTTCCGCGCTCAGCGCGGAAGGGGGGAGATTCATTCAGATAAGGATTAAGAGTCGAGAACAGTATACACCGAATCGTTTACTTTCTATAATAAATAAATCAAACGTCTAAGCTTTTCGCGCTTCGCGCGGTAATGAGAAAACTGAATTCAGACAATTAGGGCTTATGAAGAGTAAAAAAAAGCTTGACGAATCGTCTTCTTCCTCTAATAATTTAACGAAACGTCAAAACTTCCGCGCTTTGCGCGGGCGGGGGAGAAACTGAATTCAAACAAGGATTAAGAGTCGAGCACGGTTCAACGAATCCTCTACTTTCTCTGATAATTAAATGAAACGCCAAATCTTCCGCGCTCGGCTCGGAAGGGGGGAGATTTATTCAGATAAGGATTAAGAGTCGAGAACAGTATACACCGAATCGTCTGCTTTTCTCATAATTTAATGAAACTTCAAAGCTTCCGCGCTTTGCGCGGGAGGGGGAGAAACTGAATTCAGACACGGATTAAGAGTCGAGCACAGTTAAACGAATCGTCTACTTTCTC